>JBCJKH010024727.1:0-17777 GCA_039877255.1 Loriculus beryllinus | reverse complement strand
GAGATTGAAGATATATTAGTAGTCTTTAGCTTCTGTGTAATGCTGGTGCATGCACTATGCTTGTAAATCTAACAACTATTATGCTGGCCCTGTTTTCAGCAAATGCATGGTTGCTTCTCTGTGGCTTTTTCCTAAACGTCAATATGATGTCAATAATGAAAACCAACACTAGGGAGGCATTCTGCTCTAATGGCTAGGAAAACATGCCCTGGAGTCTGGATTCTGTTCCCTCTGCCCCTGCCTCACCAGGTAACACGCTGTTATGTATTATTTACATTACATTAGTATCTGGAAGCCTCAGGACCTGGGCAGGGTAGGGGCACTATTATAGCAAGAACTCTTCATGAAAAAATAAGCTTGGCCTTCCTATCTAACAGGATACAAAAGAAAAATGAAATAAGTACATTGTAATAGCAGCCAGGAGTATCATGTCATTACTCTGTGCTCCAGTTTCCCCATTTGAAAAGCACTTTGGGATGCTCACATGAAAGGTTAACACCGATTTTTAAGCACTGATATTAGATTGGCGGGGAAGGATGTGAAGGGGGGTGTAGATACATTTTCCCACACTCCCAGGTAAGCTTTTGCCACTGGAACAGGTAAGATGGAAACTTTCTGTGGACTGTGTTTCCATGATGGCAAGATACAGGACTGTGCAATGCACTAATTGCTTTACAACTAGCAGTTCAAAAACCATATTTGATACCTTCATCCTTGGGACTTCGCTCATGCATAGCTGCAAATAATCACTTATTAAGTGAGGTTCAGGGACAGGGTTTTGCTCCTTGAAGAGGTGCCCACTGAGCTGACAGAGAGTGAAAACATCAGCAGTTTAAAAAGTAAAGGAGAAAAAAACCACAGCAGGTTTTCTTTTGATTTCACCCCCTGCAGCAGCTGCTTTCTAGGCATGTGTATCCACAGCTCCCTTCTCTTGTCTGCACACACACACACAGAAATAGCTTTAATGCAAAAATTCAATGCTCAGTATCAGGCTGTCATCGCACAAAAATGAAACTGCTCATTTTTAACCAAAGGAAGCTTTTTTATGACTCGTTCCCCCAATAAAACCATCATCCCATGCTAACGAGGTGCCGTGAGATAGCTCACATGTTCAAGCCAAAGCGCTGTTACTCGGGCTAAGCAGGAGTGCAAGGAGGCTCAGCGCAGCTCAACCTGCCTGCTCCCTCATACGCAGGGAGAAGTCACCTTCTCCTGACCCCATTCTTTGAGCAAAATTAAGAGCCCTTCCACTGGAACGCAGTGCTAAAGGCAAACATGCCCTAAGGAAATGAGAAGAGCTGTTCAAATGAGTGAAGCCTTGCAGGATGAGGCCTTGTCTCTATCTTTCTATTTCCTGTTCTCAAAAGCTGTGTCACTGTCAAACCTCACAACAGCAAGCTTCCACATTACTGATGTTCACTGAAGGGGCTTGTTGGTTTTGGTTAACTAAAATGAATACACTTCAAACTAAAGTTGAATTTGCCACTTATTTGCTTTGTTATCATGTTCCTAAACAGAGGTGGGGGAAAAAAAAAAAAAAAAAAAAAACAAACCTTTGCTGCAGTTTAATTTTATTTATTTTTTAAAAAAATTCTCTCAACAAGATGCCTGAAGGGTAGCTGGACCTGAAAAGGATAAAATCCTACATTTACCAAAACCAAAAAGAACAAAATCAAGGGGAGCTATTCATGTAGAGTGGTAGCTCTAGTTGGTTTTTAGCTGAGAAAGCTCTCAACAAAAGACTGCATCTTCTGCAAAGCGTGTGTATGCAAACCTACATAATGCAACAGAGTTTGTAAAACGTGGAAAATATGAAATATGACAATGATTTTTAATAGACCTTATAACAATTTTCCATTTGCCTTTGTGGCACAGCCTGCATCTTGCTGCCTCTGCAAGCCCAGGAAGAGCCACCAAAATCGCCACTAATTCTAGCATTATGATATGTGCTACCCACGCTTAGCACAGCAGGGAAATAGGACTCACATATCTTATCAAGGGTTATAGAAGTCTGGTAGGCACAGACCCCACTTTTTCCAAGATAAAAGCCACTCCAATGAGGAAGTTAATCCATCTAGCTTCATCGACCATGTCTTGTAACCTGCAAGAAACGCTGCAGCGCTGTCCACCCTTCATTCGCAAAATTACTACCACTGCTGAGCTTGAATTCTGTCATTCCAACAATCACATTGGAAAAAAAAGCAGGTATGAAATGCCATAAGACTGGATTGAAGGTTTGCTGCCATAAAGCCAAGACTCCTTAAAATACCCCTACCCATTCCCTGAACTCTTGCAGACTGAGTCCATAATTTAGTACAGGTCTAAAATATTGCTTTGATCAGCCCACATGCCCTGGAGACATCTTCTCTCAAATAGGCATGTTGAACTGCTTAAACCTGACCTGCATGTGACTGCAAAAATGCATCAGAGAACTACTGATTTATGAAGTTAACTGAAGAACTACTTCACTTCCAATACAACAGGCAACCACAACTTCAGATATATGTGCTCTGAGGAAACTGTTATCAGGTAAATAAGTATCTCACACACACCTCCTCCAATCCAACATTTTGTGGTCCCACTATCTCTTATTTTGACACCCAAAACTGCAACATCTAAACACGTATCTAACTTTATACCGCTAAGGTGTCCTGGTCTATTTGATGGGAAACACCAAATTCAGCTGGATGACTTGCAAGTATCATGCTACACGTACATTTAAAAATGGCAAAATTAGGAGCTGGCAATCCATAACAGTCTAGAACAACACCTTCTATCACATAATGAAGGTCAACCAACTTGGCTTCTGAAGGTAGCAGCAAGTTTTTAGACAGACATTCGTGTGATGTCTAATACAGAGACTATGCTTTGTGTCCGTTAATAAATGCGTCCTTATAAAATCTCTGTGAAGCAGAAAAGTAGTGTTATCCTGATTTTTCACAGATGGAAAATGGAGACACAGAGAAATTAAAGGGGAGAGGCTGTCTCTAGGGTAAGCATGACGCAAACCAGCCAAATCTTTATAGGTCAAAACTGCCACTTTGAATTGCACCTAGCAACAGATGGGAAGCCAGATTCATTCCATTATGCGTCCTCTTCAGTAAAAAGACAGAAAACAACCAGTGTAAAATATTTGCCTTATTTTTGCTATTATTGTTTGTTAGGCACTGCTAGAACAAAATGTGCTGTGGAGGAGATGGAGGGAAAATGCCGATTATTGCAAGGGTAACATTTACCTACAGATCTTGTAATCAAGGAGTTGCTTTCTGCACCAGTTTATTCTCAGCAGCTCTGAAATCTCCCAGATGAGTAAAGACATTTGGTCTCTATCCCAGTATTCGCTCAAAAGCGGTATAAACAGAAAGCTGGCAAAAAAGAAAAAGCAATGCTTATCAGGCTGTTGCTGCTCTATCTACCTCTTGCTGCCTTCCACAGTTTGTAGGACACATGAAAAGTAAAATAAATACCCAGTTACGTTTTGCTTATCAGCTGACTCAAGAAAATAAAGGCATCCACTGAGGGTTTCCTCGTTATAATTCTGCCTGCTGCTGACAGAAGGGGTGCCCAGAATTAGACAGGGAAGATAACCTCTTAAATATATACATATTTAAAAAGCATTTTATCTCAGAGGAAAAAATATTTTCTGCTGTGGTTGGTTGCTATCTCAGCCCAGCTTTAAACATTTATCTGATGAAATCAGTGCATTCCTCAAAAGAGACGGTTCATGAATCCTCAGATTCTTATGGCTAACAAATAATTAAATAGCTGAAACTCTGCACTTTTAACAGTAAAGTGTCTGACTCATGATGCCTAGTTATAAACCCATCAGGTTCAGCATGCCACCCCAGCCTGGCTGGGTTAATGCACTCTCATGCAGCAGACAGCAGGGTGGGATTTGGCCAGCCACTTCAGCTCAAGAATCCCACATCATTCCAACCAGCCCCTGCAAACAGCATACAGGCAGATTCATTGCGGAGCCACACTGACAGCCGGGACAAGAGGCATTAACATTGCAGAAATTACAGAGATGAATTAAGGACACCAGCTTTTGTCTGGGGTTAGCTGGTTTTACAGACCTTGGGGAAAGCGTCAGCTTTTTTAAACTTCTTCTATTTTGAGACTGCACAGTTTGAGAGCCTGTTTTTAAAGCTACAGTGGTGACCCCAGTTCAGTCAGTGGTATGAATGCTCTAAGAATTAGAAGAGTATTTGCTTTACAGCTCTTTGACATCCAGGTGTCTCCCAGCATTTTAAAGACATTTGTGAGAGGGATTTCTAGAAAATTTAAGTCGCATGGGTGATGGCAAACACGACACAAACAGTTACAGAGAAGTTAAATGTCATCTGAAAGTCTGAATTCTTCACACTCCACTTCCATGTGTTTTTATTTCATAGTAACTTAAAAATCCTGTCCATTCATTCAGTGGTACAGCAGTGTCAAACACAATGTGATGGCAACTGCTGCTATTGCTTCAAAGGCATCTTTATTTTAGCATTTTGTATAGCATAACCTGTCAAACTGCAGGGGAGACAGGAATGCACCCAGTACTTTCTAACAGGAATCACAAGTAATCAGATCATTTCTACACATACCTAAAAGTAGAGGAGAAAATCACTTCTAAAATAATGACATTACACTAATTGAATCTGGAACAGACCATGTAAGGGAGGAATAATATGACTTGTCATCACCTTACAAACATCCTCAACAATAAGCTAAGGACAGCTGTCAGACTGATGGAAAATCAGAAGGATTAACACGAGATGACCACAATGACATTTTCTTTTGACAGAAACCACTGATGTCAACGGATTTACAGTCACTCTAATGTACTTAAAAATCTTCATGTTTATATACATAATGGTCTGCATGTGTTAGAAACATCAACTGTTTATTTGAGATGCTAGTAGTCTTCCACGGTGCCTGTATTGCCTGACAGTGTGTGAAGAGGTGCCTGACACAACAGCCACAACTTCAATTACCTATGAAGACATAATTCTAGATGCACGCTGTCTTCAGAATGAAAAACATACACCATTTCTTAGGCTCCAACCAATCCTGTCTGTAACATGACAGGGGAAGGCTAAAATTTCTGCAAGCTGTTATGAGTGATTACAAGCCCAAGTATCCTTCAGAAGCTGCTGGAGGAGGGAAAGATCTTGAACTAGATTAATTTAATTAAAAGCAACCTGCTAGTATGCAGTTGATGGAGGTTAGCACTAATAAGCCCCATGATAATTAAAAAGGCTTGAAGTCAAGGATCATAGTTTATCTGCCATGGCAGAACACCTGCCCACCTGCTCTAGGTGAAGCTTGGCCAAATCTGTACACCCAGTTCAGTTTCCTAACACGTACTATAGAGAACAAATTAATTACAAGGTAATAAAAATTTAACTCCATGAAAGAGATGATGCCTGAGATGGGATCCAGACCTCTTAGATCCAACATCAGTTTAGTGTAGCAGACAGGAAGGGATCTGCAGGAAAACAGAAGAGAAATTGAGAAGAACTTCTTGCAGTGCCTGGACTATACAAGTGACCGGCCCAACTCTGCTACCTCTCACCACGTGGAAATGACCTAGTACATTTCCATGTGCTTTTGCCTTACTCCCTAAGTGTGGCAGCAGCAGCAGCAGCAGCCTGAGGGATGGGGTGGGATGAGGGAAGCAGTGTCTTTGAGGTTGACAGGTCCATAAAGGGCAACTCAAGCCTTGAACATTACAATCAGAAGTTCAGTGATTTCCATGGGATATCAGGTACCACCCAGGATGAAAATGAGGGATTCTGTGTTCTGACAAGCCAACAGCCTACTGCCAACCTGAAGACTGATGATTATTAAGAAGAAAAGCTACAACTGTTGACATTATTCATATCCAAGCTGCACTTGTTCCAAGATC
Source organism: Loriculus beryllinus (assembly GCA_039877255.1). Taxonomy (NCBI): domain Eukaryota; kingdom Metazoa; phylum Chordata; class Aves; order Psittaciformes; family Psittacidae; genus Loriculus; species Loriculus beryllinus. The sequence goes on along the minus strand of JBCJKH010024727.1, from coordinate 11,881 downwards.
ATAAAAAACTCTCACTTGCTGCAAAATGTTCATTTATTTGAGATACACGATGTGGCAATAGCTCAAGAGTGGCATTTGGACTCCTGCTCCTGTAGCTCAGCCCAGGCAGGGTGGGCTCTGCATGACTCAGATCCTGCTTTGGGGGAGCTGAAGATGAGCCATGGCAGATGAGGATTTGACAAAGCAGGTCTCTGTCAGGCTTTCTTTACAAAAAAAGCATTCTCACTTGGAGAAAATATTAAAAGTAGCTGCACAACACGGAGCCAGAACCAGCTAATTCTGGCTATTCACAAGTCTAAACATCACTCATATTTTGAGCATATCTCCATAACAATCCTACTAAATACACCAAGGCCATCACAGTGTATGTCTTCTGTCTGACTATAGTTTTGAATACAACTCACTTATCAAGACTTAACTTGAAATCCATGCCTTTAGGTTAATTTGACCAGTTCTGATCCATCTGCAGTGCCTGAAAGTTGTTCAAAATTATACACCATATATCTTGAAGCTCTTAAATTGTCCAATCTAATAGAAAGCTTTTATAGTCCACTTTTATAAATTGTAACATTCCAAACAAGTTTTAATCATTCTTCCTTTGTATGAGCTTTCCCTACCTGTTGTAGCTGTTTAAAAAATAGAGTCCCAGATTGCCTGCACTTGTGATACCATCCTGGAAGGAAAAGAAGAGTATAAAATTGCTCAAACACTTCCAGAAATTACCTCTCCAAGTGTTGGTCATGAGTGCAAATACAGAGAGAACAGAAATAAAGTCAAGGCAAAACAGACAATCCAGGTCACTGAGAAATAACTTTTCTCCTACATTACTATGTAAAGATATAATGGAGGGAATCTGCCACCTGGAGATCACAGTGAAAAGCCCAAAAAGAGATGGAGGATAGTCAATGATTCCCAGAATCTGTGTCAAAGAAAGACTGCAACGTTTGTTTCCATCCCAAATCAACAGATTCTGGAGCTGACCCTACTTCAGTCCATTAAAAAACTTGTATTAAAAGTACATTTTCGACTACTAAAATGCCTCAATGAACCTATGCAAAAGTGGAATTTTTCCATGTTTGCTCTTACTTAATCAAGTGAAAAATTTCATTTCACTGAGGTTTACTCTGTATGATTCCATCAGTGCACAGCAGTAGCAAGTAACTTGAGCATTTGTGTTTCACAGATCTTAATCTTTACAATGTAGTTTTTAAATCTGCCACTTTCCTATGCTGAGGGTCCTAACAACAGAGCGCATTCATTCACTCCTTTCCCAACCAAGCAAAACACTCACTGGGATTTCCTTTTCAAGCCTGTTAATTGAAAACATTCTGCAGCTTATTAGTCACTATACAGATTATCTGCTGACATGCAAACTCTCACTCATTCCAGACTTGTTAATTAACACGTAATTACTGATCCCACAGCGACTGGACTGCAGGTGTGATGCTCTAGGTCCTGCTCTAATAACCGTTCCCCTCGGATGCCAGCATGGATGCAATACACAACAATTGCAGTTTCCCAGAACATCATCGCACCCTTCCCAAAAGGGCTCAAGGCTCTGTTTTGGTTTTAGAACATTTTTTAAGTTATTTTTTATTTGTCTAGGTTCATTATGTCCAACATCCACCCACAACCTGCCACAGAAAAGCAACAAGAATCCCTGCTCTCCCATCAGCAAGCTCAGCAGGAGCTGGCCCGGGGCAGCTGTTCTGCATGGTGAATTTGAATAGGAAGACCTAGAGGAAAAGAATGGCAAAGAATGAAGGAGAGAATAACAAGGAGAGAGACAGATACGTTCAATCATTTCTGTGACTACCTAACTGATGATCTCATCTACTGGTTTATTCAATGCAGGCAATACTCAGTCAAGTCTTTTATACAGCATAAATCTTACCATTAAAATACTATCTTTCATTCAATTACTCTCATACTAAGCCTCATGGTACCATAACTATTCCCTCTGTGAATTCTTTGTATAATAGGATATTCAGGAATTCTTTACACTGAATTTCCTTTAAGATTTGAAATGTTTCAAGTCTTTGCTCAAGTAAGGCAGAAATGTTATCAAATGGTAAAAGCGGAAAGTTAGGTCAGATGAAATCACAAGTTTATAATTCTTTATTAGCAAGGTTATAATGGTCATGGAATACAGTCAAGAAACAAGTGCAAAAGGATGCTTATTAAGTAAGTGCATTTCCAGGGATTAATGTATCCAAATCTAAACCAATTAGTGAACTAGACTGTTAAAAGCATGTAAAATAGGCACATAATTCTATTTCCACTGAAGCCAGAGGTGAAACTACCTTTGATGCCCCAGTGGGAGCAGACTATACTAGACAGTTTTGAAAACTCCATCCTACATATACAGGGATTAACAACAAACAATTTCCATATCCCAAGACAGAATCTCTGATATAACAATGACCAAAACTCATGGAAATTACCACATCAGATGTAATCCCAAAATCTGTTGTACTATGGTTCATTATGAACCACTGAAGTGAACATGACAAATGAGCTTTCCATTCTCTTTCACTATCATATTAGAGAAAGCAAAGGATTAAACTGTTCTAGGTAGCAGCCATATTCAGTTTGAAAGCTTCAGTTTCATTTACTACATTTCAACAACAACTAGATCTTTGTAACAAGAACACTGTGCCACTATCAGGACCTTGCAGACTTTGACTCAACTTTCTATGCATTTGCTGTCAATTCATTGACACCTACACTGGTAGTTTATGAACCTTTTCAGAAGGAAATGGATAAAAAAGATGGTGCCAGTACAAATTGGTTAAGAGAGCCACTAAATCTGGAGAGGAACTTCTGGAATTAATATATTTATGGTATAGAGACACTATCTGGGAAGTGGCTCTACACTTACACCAGAGCAGGGCACATCTCTGCCTGGAACAAAGGTGCAGAACCTGCCAACAGAAGGAGATGAGAAACTCTTACGCAACAGATGACTCTGAAATTGTCAGATCTGGATCAAAGTATTAAAGCAGAACAGAAGCAGCGATTTTTATTAAACGTGGCACATTAACAACAATAAAGACCAACAATACCTCAGCAGGCCTAGAACTAGTAGAGAAAATTGCAACAATGTCAGTCTTTCTGTATCAGAGCAGAATAGGGTTCAATCTGATGTCGCACATGGATATTTTAGGACATACTTTTTCAAGTCATTGGCTTCAAAAGACTCGGCATGCAAGGACTAAGCAGTAATATAGGTCACTATCCACAGTCACTACCTGATCCTGACCTTGCTAACTGCTCTCTCTACTAAGGATTTGAGAAGGGGCTGTTGACAAACCTCCCATCAGTACAGGTTTAGAACAGGCTCCACGACATGTACTTCACACAACCGAATTTGATGACACCAATGGATATGTGATGCACTGTGGGAAAGTTTATGCACTGCAATTTTATAATTCTTATTTTGGCTACAAGGAAGACTTTTTCTGCAACTCAGGAAGTAAAATGAACCCAAAACTCTGAAGAAGGGAAATGTAAGAGAGCTGTTCACAAAGTGATGATAGGTGGGAAAAAAACAATTTATATAATCAGTGACTAAGGTGATGCATTCAGCTTGACAGCAGACACTTTCTGTGAAAGTCAGATAAAATACTGCCATACAGAATAGAAGCTGAAGCAAAATCCAGCTCAAGAGTTAACATAATTCTAGGAGAATGAAGCAATTCTGCTTCTGACCCTGTCTGTGATACATCAGTCTTTATCATCTTTAAGTGGCCTGACCTCTTCTTCCTAGCAGAATAATGAAGGACAGCTACAAAAGCTACGCAGTTTCAGATCTCAGCTTCTAGGAAAGAGACATTTGTCACCCTTTCTGAATAAGAAAACATGGAAAAAATTACCAGAAAAAGTCAGACTCGACCACGTCTATAAAAGGGTTCAAAGGCTTTTCATACCTGGATAATATGGGAACAACAGCACTGCACAGTGCCAATGAGCAGCTTCCCCTGGAAGAGCAGGAAAATAGATGACACCAAAAAAAGACAATGCAAATGCATTTCTGTGTTCTAAAACAGAGCCAGAGAAAACCTGAGCTGGACATGAAATACATAAGTAGGCTTCTCAAGTTAAAATCAATTTATAAGTGAAAAGAGGAAAAATCTGAGTAAACGGTTGATTAGAAACTCTTAGCTCTTTAATCTTCTACCATCTCTTCCCTATTTGTTAGCTTCAGAAAAAGAAATATGTTCTACTGCTTATATGGATTGGGTTTTTTTCCTGAAATGATATTCATCTCTGGAAAAATTACAAAGAAGCTTGCTCAGTCTGGTATTTCTGCTCAGTAATTATTGGATGTAAGTGAAACCTGGAAAGAAAAATAAACAAAACCTCTTCTTTACCCAGGCTATAGTTGTTCCTTAAACTGTTGTTCATAAGACAAAGAAGTCACATTCATTAGCTTCTGTTTCAGTCTTAGTATTTATAGATGACTACAGCACCACAGAAATCTTTCAATATTAAAATACACAGTTCTGACTCACTCCAAGACACCTCCCAACTGCGCATTCCATGGCAGAGCTATCCCTTTGAACTAGCACAGTACACAGACATTATTACAAGTCTATGGAACACGGTGACAGCAATGAATTGAAATGCACATCAAATATTATCTCATTGTCTCATCATTTCTGAGTTTGACTATTTAAATGCATTAATCAAAAATATTCTATTACATGACTGGAAAGGTCCTATCTTGGTTCATTTCCTAAAAAAAACACCATAATTCCAGCTAACTACTTTGTCTTGATTTTATGTATCTTAATTTTAAACACAGAGTACTTGGATTTGGAAAGAAGTTTAATTAAAAAAACAGAAAAGCAGAGCATTGCCTTAAATTGCAAAACTCTCAAAAGACTGCTCCAGATTTCTGCTTGCTTGTCTCCTCATATACTCAGATAGAAAGGACACAAGAGACTCAGATGGAGAGAGATGACAGAGTGACAGTGTGAAACCTGTCATCCTCAGGGTAACAACAGACCAGGTACAGCATCACCAACCATGAGCCCCTGAAGTCACCTAAAGAGTCTTCAACAGAACAGAGCTTGGTTTGGCTCCCAAAGCTGGTATGGCACCATCAGGTTCCATGGTTTTGTAAGGCAAGAGAAATGCACATGCAGGAAGAATTATACAATGGTCTTAACACCTACTTCGTACCATCCAGACAACTGGGAAAATAATAATTCTTTATACCAGCTTGAGCTGTGCTAACTAAAAGGCCTGGATTAAAGTCAATGGGAGGATGTCTGCAGTCCTGACATCCCAATTTCTTTTGCTTTAACAACTTCAGCACTATTGCAAAACAAACATACTTTAGCCTACTTCTTGATACTGCTGGGAACCAGAAGGTGACTTGGCAGCACTGTGTCACCTTGCAGAGAGGAGCTCAAGTCAAAATATTGGGGCTTACCACTTATCTTTTTGAATAATTCAGAGGAGATGTTACATCTATAAATAACAGAAAAGCTACCAGTTACACAGAGTCTGCATTTTCACCTGCTGACCTGTGCTGTACAGACTTCTGTCCCTGAACAATTCTCTCTAACCTGAGTCGCTGGTTTGCTTTGTACAGCTACACAGAGACGAGCACTCTCTATGAATACCTCTTCAGGAGCCCTTTCATTGCAATATGAGATAGTCTTAAAAAAAGTTATTTTTAAATATACAGTAATAGCTCAGAATCAATTACAAATTGAGGCAATATCTTTAAGATAGATGGAATATATCTTATTAATGTAATAGACTTCGGACAGTATCCTGAGGGTGCTAAAACTAGGCTCACACATTTTATTAAGATCCTAAACATGTGGCTTGTTTTCAAGAAGTGCTCAACCTGTAGCAGCTTCCAATGATTTGAAAGTTCAACATATTTGAAAACCACCAAGGTATATAATTTAAGCTTCTAAACACAGGTTTAATGGAATTTGAAAAGAAAATTCAAATAAACACTTATGTATAGAATTTATGGGCTTTGGAGAATACCACAGGATGAATTCTACTACAGATTCTTTACTTACAAGCTGGTGGCTGCAATCCACTTTTTTTAATGCACAAGGCAAAACACAGAAACACGTATCCCTACACACTATTCATTATCATCTCAAATTCATGTTACAACACTTTGTTATCCTTATGTGCACTCTTAGCCCACAGCCAGGTAATCCTATGTAGCTCAAACCTCTTACAAAGATTTAAGGTAGATTACGTTTCTGGGCTTTCACTGCCGTGCCTCAGACGATGCATGGTAATTTATTAAGCTGTAATAAACAGATTACAAGTCTGAGCCCTAAAGTTTCTTCTGAAGATACGGGCTCTTCATTGAGACTCATGGAGTTACAATCACTTAAGAAGCTACCACTTACCAACCCTACTGCATGTGTGCTTGAATTAAGCATCACTACATGTAGTTTAAATCCTTTACCTTCCAATTAGAGTCATTCCATACTCCATTGTGTCTATACCACAAACAATGTAATTTCTGCATTATTGGGCCCCATGCAGTTGCCCTTAAAATTAAATCTGACTCAGGTAGGTTTAATTTCCATAAGTAAACATTCAAATGCAAGTTAAATTGATGTAACTGGTTTTAAAACAACATACAGTTGTGCATGGAAGAATATGCATTCATTTAATTACATTAGTTTCTTTTTACCAATTCTTAAATACAAGTAAATGTCAAACTAAATTTAGAAGTACTTAAACTGTTAGATAAACATAGCAGACCTCTAAAATACCCAATTAGTTTCACATAGCTTCTTGGATCTTTAAGGATTAACAACCATAACAATTATCAGAGTCAAACAGCAACTATCCACATTATTCGAGACAATCTTAAGAACCTCAACGTGCACAAGTCCATGGGACCTGATGAAATCCATCCACGGGTCCTGAAGGAGCTGGAGAATGAAGTTGCTAAGCCACTGGCCATCATATTTGAAAAATCATGGCAGTCAGGTGAAGTTCCCAAAGACTGGAAGAAGGGAAATATAACCCTCGTTTTCAAGAAGGGAAAAATGGGTGACCCAGGGAACCACAGAGCAGTCACTCTCACCTCTGTGCCTGGCAAAATCTTGGAGCAGATTCTCCTGGAAGGCATGCTAAGGCACATGGAAAACAGTGATGCCTAACCAGTTCTGTGGGCTTCTGTAGTGGGGCTGCAGAACTGATGGACAGGGGCAAAGCAGTTGGTGGCATCTAGACTTGTGACTTGTGCAAAGTGTTTGACACTGTCCTGCATGACATCCTTGTTTCTAAATTGGAGAGACATTAGTTTGATGGATGAACCCATCTATCATACTTGTTCATTTCCCACCTCCTTATTGTAATTGCCAAATAGTATGTTAATGCTCACCATGGGTTTTATAGCGAACACTTCACATCTATGTATTAGATATATTAGATTTAACAGTATTATGTATTAAATATATTAGATACAACAGTATTAGATAAAGAAACTATATTAAGTATAAGAATGTTATCTAATACAGATATTTTTCTGAAGTAGGAGAAAGGTAGCATGGTAATACAGCTACTATTCCTCTTGAATAAATTATATTGTGAAGTTTTGGGGAGTCCTAAACCGTGGGATTTGCTCATTTCCAGTTTGGTTCCTCTTTGGAATTAAGTTTGGCATTTGTATACTACTATATTCTGTCCTAAAGAAATAAATATCTAAATATGGCAAACAACAGGTAATTTGAAAAGCTGCCCTTTTTGATTAAACTTTTGACTGAAGGGTGATATATAATTTAGTAATTAGATGAGAATTCCAATAAACTCAAGTTTGCTAACTCCTAGTGTATAATTCCAGTAACATTTTTGCTTTCAGAGCACTTTTGTTCTGTGATGATGAGCAAACCAAGTGAATAATGATTTAACAAAAAAAAACCCCAAAACTATATATGTAATGTATATGACTCTACAGTAATCTCTTATAATCTGCCCTTCAAAGCAGGAAACATGGTGAAAAAGCTCTTACTGTATGTGTCAACAAGTGAATTGTTGCCTTCTTGCAATGTTTTGAACTAAAAAAACCATCATCTTTGGCAATGTAACTGTTAAACATGTATTTACTGTAGTTTGAGTTTCTCTGGTTTTTGAAAGACTGCTGCTGTGGCTTTTTTTGATGACTGTATCAATAAACCATCCTCTCCCACAGGAATGAACCTTATATTAAGGTTTCCATAACTTAGCTGAGTGTATGTTAAGCCCTGCTTTCCAGATGAATAGGCCGAGAGCATGCTCACTGTAGATCTCTCTATTACTAATTCTTGCTCTTTGGTTTGTGTTTGGTTTTCCATTACAGCCTCACCCCACCCTTGGATCAAGTAGGCTCCTTTTTCTGTCTGGGTAGTATGGGTGAAGGTGAAAAAGGATTTCAATAAGTAGTCATCCTTATGTAGCTTTTCATTCTGCCCTATTAAGAACTCTCTTCATTTGCAGTACCGGCAAGGTGCTGGAGGTACTGCCAAGTAAATGCAATCCTTTCACTCTTGCTCACAAGGCAGAGTGCTGCTAGAGCCAGTTCGCTTCCTTTCAACCACCTTGCTGAAACAAATTGCTTAACCATGAGTGTTTCTCCTCCACTACCACCTCTACCGTTTGAACACTTGCAGATAAACTGTGTCATCTTCTGCTTGTCTGAATTACAACACCTGTATTTTATTATTTAACCTGTGACAAGAACTTTTCTACCATGGGGGTAGCATGCTTCCTTTTGTCTTTTTCCTCCCTTGTTCAAGGAAAGGATTTTCTTCTGGCTTTTTCTGAATCCCAGGTAGACTGCAGTCCCTTTTCAAGGCTGAGCAGGATACAGTATGTGATCTTAGACACTAGCCATTCTGAAGTGGGAACAGTTGTGGCTACAGAGCTGTTGTCTAGGGACAGCTAAGTCAAGGACATTTCCTTCAGTTCCTCTTCATACAGCTCTCAAGCAGGAAAATCTTTTACTCTCCTCTTTATTGGACCCATGCTTTTACCAAATGATTTTTGGATTTCTGATGTGGTCTTTTGCTGCCGCCTCCCTCCCCAGCATCTGTCAGAACAGTCTGTATCTTCACCAAATGTTTTGCCATCTCTGAAGCCCTCAAGAATGATGTGAACCTTTAGTAAAGCAATGTTCTTTGAAGAAATCCAAGGTTGCTTCTGAGTAGTTAGTGAAACAGTGCAACTACTTTAAGCTAATTTAAAACTACACACATAAGCGTTTCACACATTAGGTAAGAACAGACCATCTGAAGCCTGTCTGGAAGCAGCTTGTCTCATAGACCGTTTCTGAAGTGATTTTTAATCTTTCCATCTCTGTCTTGCACCTCTCTTTCTCCCACTCCTACACACTCGTACCTGCTATAATAACCCACTGCTTGTCTCCTGTGGATTACCAGCGTGCAGTCCAGGTCTGGCCTTGGCCAGTAGTGTTTGAATGATTGTCTCCCTGTTGCCCAACATAGCAGTTCACAGCAGGATTCTGCCTTCCTTCTTCCCTCTGAGTGGGCACACAAAGCAGTATGTTTCCTCTCTGCTTGGCTTCCAGTTTCAACAACTGGTCATGAGACTCCATTCTGTCTGTTAAATAACATGGAAATTGGGCAATGGATTCAGAAGTCAGCTAGAGAGATGGGAATTGGTTTCAGAGGTCTCATCAACCTTGTTTTCTTAGGAAACCATTTTGGAAAAGTTGATGTCTTGAAAGCCACTGATTATAGCATTGAAAAATACATGTTTTTCTCTGTAATAGAAGACTAGATTAAATAATCTTTGCTCTTGCAGATCTGATTATAGCAAATGGATAATTTATCAGTGTTTCTATATTGTCTTTTGGCAAATTTTTAAGAAGGAGGTTAGTGCTACAGTATGTAATTCTTCCACATACCACTCAGCAGTGCTGGTGTAGAACTGTAGAGCAGTCCGTATGCAAACAGATTTCATTTTCAAGGGCGACAGGTCTTTCGGGGTGGGATCTTTGTAAAAATTCATAGCCAGGATTTCAGCGTGGCTTAGCCATTATGTTCTGCTTTTGATTTGGAGAATGAAATCTTCAGGAATGTTTTCATTAAAGCTTACAAATAGTATTTTTTGCCTCTGAGGGTAAACATGGGATCTTAAAATAACTGGTACTACTGATGAGAATAAATTTTCAAAGTAATATAAAATGATTTGTTTGTGTATCACAAGAGCCAATGGGTGAAACATGATTTTTGTGACATGTTGTACTTAGTATTGGAAATAATTATTATAATTAACTGTTGATGGGATTCCCTTATATGGAACTTTCGATGCATGGGATACATCAAAATACAATTCATAAGGCTGGGGTAGGGGATATATTTTGGCACATATGATGAAATGTCAGCTTGGGCAGCTGAAGTATGTTTTTGTTAGATGTTTGTCACGTTTTCAGCTTTGCTGCCTGAAGGAGGTATGTTACTTTTTTTCTCCCTAGAAACAAATATATGGACTAGTTGAACTTTTAAAGTTTTCTGGATACTGGAAGTGAATGACGTCTGAAGTTAGACAATGCATGGGAGTTGTATATACAGGATTAAAATCTTGCTGTTTTAACTATTTATAGTACAATAGTCTCAGTTGAAAGCTAGAATCATTTTGAAGATCAGAGATGCGGGGTTTTGGTAATGTCTCTAGGCAGGTAACGTTTTTAAGTTTCCCCCTGAGATGACTTGCTTAGAGTATCAGTAAATCACATTCAATGAATAAAAAGCGTTAACATATAATAATTGGGAGGCTTTACTATGTTTGAAAGTTCAGTTGAAAGACATGGAGAATTTTCAGTATTGAATAGTGCATTCAGTGACTAAAATAACTGAAGTAACCTGGAAAGCCAAAATGCCAACAGAAATAGGCACTCTGTAATTGGTCTATCAAAAAAAAAAAAAAAGTTGGTAGTTGCAGGAGATTTATTTTAAAAAGTCTGGTTTGCATCACATGAAACTGTGGAAAGAACAGCATTAACAAGATAATTTGGTGGGAGGGAGGACAGTGCTAATGATAGTCTTTATTCTTGGATTACATTAAGATTTTATGGAAAGAGCTGCATGCTCATAAACCAAAGTAGAACTTTGTAGTTTGCATTTTGAATAATATGTCTGTGCAGTTGGAAGTTCCATTGGTTATATCCTTCCATGGAAACTTAAAGAATTTAAACTACCATACCATGGTAATACCATGGAAATTTTAAGAGTTCTCCCTTGTTACAGTGGCTCCATGAGCTGCTAATCATTAATAGAAGCCTACCATAGAAAGATCCCCTCTTTATAATTAAACCCTGAATATTAAAATCAGTGACCATTTTGTTGTTAATAAGCTGTATATACTACAGCACCATCAATTTTAAACTGGGAATTATTTGCAGTAGTTTACTGTAATTTACTGATAGTGAAATCTACTCCTACTTAGTATGTTCTGTAATACTGACCCCCAAAAATTAAACTTCTGGAGTATTCCAAATTATTTAAGAGTTGGTCACATATTGTCAAATTTTACAGTGTATGTGTGTACCTTATATAATCACATTAGCATTACCAGTTATAGAAGATTTATTGTAGAGAATCATAGAGAATATATACTCAACAACCGCACAACTTTATACATAGTTCGGCATCATGAACCTATTCATGTTGAGCTGTAGATGTTACTAAAACACTATAGTCTCTTTATCTACGACGTACTGTAAAGGGAAACATTTGAACATACATAAACATGAAGATACACTGTTAAAGTACTGATTTTTTTTTGTGGGTGTTCTAGTTACGGAATCATAGAATGGTTTGGGCTGGAAAGCACTATAAAGCTCATCTAGTTCCAACCCCCCTGCCACATGTTCCACTAGACCAGG
>JBCJKH010024725.1:0-16887 GCA_039877255.1 Loriculus beryllinus | reverse complement strand
AACAGCTGATGTGGAGGATATGTTCTGTTTTCTTTTGGTTTTATCAGGAAAAAACCTGAAAGGTTTTGGTTTTGGCAGTAAGTGGGCAGTAAGACATATGGTGTGGAAGAGTCAAGTTCCAGCTGAGACAGTAGCATCACCTATCTGCCCAGCCTGATGCAGGAGCCAATTTGTAATTACAGTGTTCCACATGACCTGGTTTGCTGTGTGACAGTTATCAAAATGAATGGCAGTTGGACTCTGGCTAGGAAAAGACACATCCTGTGATTGACACTAACGTTGCAGTAATGTTGGGCACAATTCTCCAGTTAAATTAGACCAAGGTTATTTTATTTGGACTGACATACATTTAAATCTGAAGTGGAAACCTGGATCTCTACTCTTTTTTGGGAAAAATTTGGATTCTGATCCAGACTTTGTGATTGACTGGTCTCTAGAATACGTTCAGTCTATACCTCTACTGCCAGATTTTACCCCATTTAGATCTTTATTGAACATTTGTGTCTGGCTTTATCTTTCATAATCTCATGCGCAGTGAATTGCTTAATTTGTAAATATGTTCAATGATGTGTCACTGTATATCTCAGAAAGACAACTTGCATGAGGATTGGAGGATTGCTGTTCTGAACACCTGAAACTTTTTCCTTGGGTAGGGGTATTGGCTGGGGTATGACTCTTCTCATTTATGCAGTAATACCTCTTAGTTTCTGTGCAGAAGTACAATGTACCTCAGGTTCCAGTATTCTAAAGACTTTTTAAAATTAGGCTGTAATTGAAAAAGGTTGCACATACTTTTGCTAGCTAAGAAAGAAGCTTTCTAACAGTTGCTAAAGACTGTATTTTGTATTCCTGCTTTGTATCTTCATTTACTTGCTGGATTGCTCACAGCTCATTCCTGTTTATGTTTCTTATGTCACAGTCTCCATACAGCAACAAAAAAGTCAATCTGTCCTTTCCTTTTAATAGTGTTATATCCTGTGACTGCAGGCTCTTAGTAGAGAAGCCTGAGCCCTTAATTTAGCTTCAGTTTTGTGTTACGTACTGACTCAGCCATCCTCAATGATAAACCAACCTGTAACTTCTTGTTTTCTAGTCAGCGGAGAGAAGACTCCTCGAGGTACCCCTCCAGACTCAAACAATTTGCTCAGTGTTAGAGGTGGCCAGAAAAAGTTTGAATGGGAACAAAAGCTTCTGGGAAATCTCCAGCTCAGCACTGCCCCCGTTTCTGGTCCAGCAGGTAATTGTCTGGTCTGTAAAGGATTTTCAGAGGCTTCCAACTAGAATAGATTTCAGTTAGATGTGGCTAAATGCAGTGTGATTCCTTTAATACTTTTTTTTTACTAAAGCCTTTGTTCAGAGCTTTTTTCAAGTCCCTTACAAACAAAACAAGGTCTAGAGAGCAGTTGCCTTTTGCTGTTTACTGGTGCTTGGATTTTGCTTGTAAGCTGGTGAAAGAACCACAGGGAGGCTCTTCATGAAGTAAAAAGTGCTTTTAAACTGTAAGACAGGTATGTTTGGTGTTGCGGTCATATAAAAATAAACAGGAATGAAAGCAAAGTGTCCAAATTGACTTGAGTCCAGCATGAGGTAACCTGATCATCCATATCTAGTTCATATGGACTTGGCTTGAAATAACATAGCTTCACTTTTTCAGTAAGATTTTCATTGCCCATTTGAAGGAGTATGACATTGGAGGGTTTTTTTTAAGGACATGAAATGTCAGTGTTTAACGGTCAGTGTTATTTCATAGAATAACAGAATAGTTTGGGTTGGAAAGGACCTTAGATATCATCCATTTCCACCCCTGCCACAGTCAGGGACACCTTCTACTAGACTAGGTTGTTCCAAGCCCCATCCAGTCTGGCCTGGAACACCCCCAGCACTGTGTGCAGCTGTTTCTCCTCACTTTGGGCTAGCTAGTTATCTACCAATTTGTAATACCACCCTTAAGGTAGAGAACAGGGGTGTGGTTGCTATATGCCTTCTTTAGTTTGTCAGTAGACCCAGGGATTTGTTCCTGCTGACTCCTTCTCTCCCACTCCTCTTAGACCTCTTTGAGTCTGTTCTGTTCTAGGCTATGTTTCACTTTGCTACCTTGCAGTGTACTGTTGAAACACGTGTGAACTAGTGGTGTTAGTTCTAATACCAACAGCAGTCTGGTCAGAGTGATCAGAAGCTCCACACAGCCTTCAAAGCCTGTCTGAAAAGCTGGTTTCTATCCCACTCCATGCTGCTGTGGCAGGGCTAATACTGGTACCTGAACTCCCTTGTGAAGCAAGCTCTGCCAGTGGAGGCTGATGGTACAGTCTGCAGCATAGACCAAGAGTTGCCATCAACTGGATTTTTTGGTGTTTTAAGTAGCAAGCATCATACAGCAAGAAAAGTTCAGGAGCACTGACAGGAGTCTCCGGAGACTGAGATATAAATAATGAAACCACATGAGAGGATGCTGGGCTAGGAGGACCTCAGTAGCTATTAAGATTGTGTCTAGCTCTGTTACAGATACTGTGTATGAGCTTGGGCTGGTTACAAAGGTATAATTTCCAATGTTTTTATGTCTTGTTTGAGAGTCCTTTGAAGTGTTCTCTTCAATATCTGTATCTTCATTTCCTGCCTGTAAGTGGAGTCACCTTTTACTTTTAAGTGTGTTCAGTATTGCTCTTAGGTCAGTGATCTTGTGGTAGGTTCTGTACACAGGTGTAGATTATGAACTTCTGGCTGATTTTCTATAGGAATGTCAATGCTTACATTATGATGTATTTCCCTAAGGCAGCTGTACATTTCATTCCAGGGTACCTACTCTTTTACTTACATAAAAGCCATCAGATGTCAGGTTCAGACTCAAGAATGGCCTGAAGTTTGGATGCAGAGTTACAGTAAAGTGGGTGTGGGGGTGATAGTCTAGAAATCTTGTGGCTGTAGGACTGTTATATGTTGAATGAGGATTTTGTTACTTCCTACTTCTCACTAGACCTGATATGATGGAACATCTTCTAGCTCTTCTGCTCCCTATCCTGTCTGAGGAATGCATTTTAAAGAAATACTTCAATAGTAGAAACAATGGGAGTTAGATTGCATGAGTGCAGAAGGTACTTCGAGAAATTCAGATAACTTTTTATGACCTCAGAGTGAAAATTCAAGTGGTATCTAAGTCAGCTTGCCTAATTTGTGGGCTTGATCCTCTGCTCTGTTTGTGTTATGTCTGAAATTGTCTTCAGCCCTTGAGATTTGAAATCACTCCTACAGCAACTTTGTCTGCTTTGTGCCCTTGGTGTATACAGGACAGAAATAGGAAGGTACACTGCAGCTTCTTGTAGTGAGAAGTCATTGCATGTCTGAGCATCTCCAGAGCACTGAAACACCTTTTTCTTTTGTGTTGCCAAGTTCCTGCTCTCAGTAAACACTGCAGATGCTTGTTTGGTCCCTGGGCTGTGCGTTTTGCCCAGCTTTATTCTTGTGTCTTTCTGCATCCTGTAATGTATTTAAGAAACCTCAGACTGAGTCTGTCAAAGCCCTTACTTTGATGGCCACCTATGTACTCTTGTGTGAGTGAACCAACAGTATCACTGCCACCCTGAAGTCCCAAAGACTGCAGTGTGAGCTCAGCCAAAAGTAATTACAGCTAATGTGATCTTTGGCTTGTGTGATAGATCACATGCTATAATATTTCCTTCTTAAGAAATCATATTAAAACTAAGAACTGTGTTCTTATAGCTGAAGAGACAACAGGATAATAAAATGCCCTCCGTAAGTCCTCAAGCCAGCTCAACTTACAGGAACTACAATCTGAAAGAAAGGTACTACTTTGTTTGTATCACAGGAAATCCAAAGACGACCCCAAATTGCTACAAATAATGTGGTGTTGGTGCTCTCCCAAGTTCCTAGATGATCAGCCTCAACACAGAAAAATGCCCATAGGTTTCAGACCACACAGTTACTTGCAATGCAAGGTGACCATTAGGTAGATGGTCACAGAGCATGCAAATGCTTTCCTTTTCCATTAATGAATGACATGTTATTTGCTGAAATGCCACCTTCTTGTTGAAATGTTGCAGGTGAAGCTTGATTCTAGAAGGAACCTGCAAAAAGACTGTAAGAAAGCCTGAGTATACTAGAAAATTGAACCAACTTTAGTGGCACTAGGATTTTGGATTGAAATGGTCACGTCTGTACAAAAGGCTGTGTGCTGTTTATTTTGATATAAACAAAGTTTACTTCAGCTTTGTTTTTAAATTGATTAGGTATTAGTGTAAGTAAAACCGAAAGTCACTCAAACCACAGCATCTCTCTACAGGGAGCTCAACTACCAATTAAAAAGCCAATTTATATCAAACCAATGCAATTTCCTTTTATAGACAAAGCTAAAGTATGAGAAATTCAGGCATACAAAGATACAGTGAGCAATAATGAGGAACTCTAGGTAAACAAATTGCTATCATGGAAACTGGAGAAGACAAAATAGGATTCTCAGTAGGAGAAAGGAGATAACAAGACACACAGCAATCAAGCTTTAATTAAAGATTTCTGGTGCTTCTGAATGGGCTGTAAATACCATGAGGATAGCCTCCCTTTTCATGCTTCAGCTTCTCACCTGTCCCACTGATAACTTAATCAAATGCATACAGGACAAACATGGTGTGTTGTGAAATGTACAAATAGTTCAGCCTTTTTTTCCCTCAAATCTTGCATTGTTTCGTCCCCTCTGAGCTGTATATCCGTCAGCCATTGTGTGACCATGGTTTCTTGCATGGAAACTGTCATAAAATCATTTTCTCATCCCAACCGGATTACTGTTTTCCTTCAGCTCCAGTCTCCTCCACATAACAGTGGTTGCACAGATTTTGTCTTTTGCATGAGGGAGAGTCCTCTTCCAAGTACTTACATGTCTGTTTCTCAGAAGAACTCTGGGCCGCATTAGTTAATCAAATGAAGGAGCTGAAAGGAACAGTGGAGTGAGCATTAAGTAAAAGAAAATTACATTTGGTTGCTCTTTGTGTGCAATTATACTAACTGAACTGTTGGCGTAATGCAATAAAGGTATCTGCAGAATTGTATTTTTATATTAAGCATCAGTTAACAGAGTGAATAACAGCTCATTGCCCACCTCCCACCAAAACCAGCATCCCGAATAGTGATAGAAAATGTTCAGAGACTGATGGTGGGATCTCAGATTATGTAGGCATGCAATTTTTTATTGCATTTGCTTTCTCTGTAGTATTGAAAATGGCAAAGGTGCAATGCTGAAAATCAACATCCAAACAGATCACAACATAGCAAAGTTGGTTTGTCATAACTGATCTCCAGAGTTAATCATACTATTGAAATAAACAGGGCAACTCACACATCTTAGACCTAGATTTTAAACTTCCCCATACTTAATAGCAGTTTAAACTGTGTGAAACTGTTATAAATCTCTGGAAAGGTTTTGACGTAATTTTGCCACGTCCACCCAACTTGGTCTTTGTTATCTAACATGCATTTCTACTATCTTATGTAATAGCGAACAAAGAGATTGCAGAAAGTTAGTACATGTCTCAACACCCTTTGTGGAGGACTCCTGCTATCTCTTTAAGTGAAACATAAAAGAGAAATGAAGTTAGTTTTCTCCATGCTGTTCTTTAAGTTTCTGGTTCCAGAAAGTTGCAAGAAACAAGCTGTTCTCATTGCTGTTCGAAGTCAGCAATACACTTGTCCTGTTATACTGACCACAGATAATTTCCTACAAGGATGCCCCAGTAGTGTTCCCTTTATATCGACACTTAAGATAAACCTAAAGCCTGATTCAAGCTTTTAGTATTTCTTTGAAATGATACTCAGGGTCAGTCTGCATACACTTGTCATCACTGCAGATGCTTTTCTGGTTGAACTGAAAAACATGTCCAGTCCAAGTCTTCCATTACTGCCCTCATTTAGAAAGTAGAAAGACAGAGGTAAGAAATAGTAACTCCATAAATAGTTGAAAAGATGGATTTCTCTTAGTCTAGCTACACTTGTGTAAATGGTACTGATATTGCTGGCAAGACTCACTTATTTCTGTGATCGTATTATATCCCATCAATACCATTCCGTAGACACATTGTCATTGTGAGCACAACCTGGTTCTGCCATTTACCATCATCTTTCAAACCCCTGCCTCATTAATCTCTGGCAAACTTAATCCTGAAAAAGGTATTGATCTTAAATTGCTGCTCACAGGACATGTTAAACAGCACAACTCAAAAGCAAAATTAAAAGTTTTTTTCCTTCCTTACATCAATGAACATGTTCCTTATGTGTATGCTTGTAGTATATTTTGCCTACAGACAGACCTTTTACTGTGAGATGCAGCATAGATCAATTTTGGAATTACTGGTAATACATAACTGAGGTTGCTCATGCATTGAGTAAAAGGCGGTGTATCCCTTTACACATACCATGGTGCTAACAGCAGCCAAATGTTAGTAGAGATTAAGATACGCAGTTTACTGTATCTGATTTCCCATATTGGCCAAATATTGTGAGGGAGCTTGTGAATGTTTTTTGCCAACAGATGAAGCAAGAGTTCTGCTTGTTCATGGCATCAAGTTTGAGGATATTTGCCTTAGAGGAAGAAGTAAAATAAACTAACAATTAATTGCCTTCAGAAGTTTAGCTACAGGGGTTCTTATGCTCCTGAAGCATGAGACCTTACATCCCTTATTAGAGTATTTTTTTACTCTTTTGGAAGTAGAAATAACCTCTTGGCCTGAAGAGAGGATGTGGCAGCAAGTCCCACAAACTGCATGCACATTATTTGTAAGTATTGATGCATTTCAGTAGTGTATTACTCTAGATTCCATAATAAAGCAAGTACCATGGTGGTTTGGTTGGCAATTTTCTCAAATCACAGTAAAGTTTTGGTTTGGAAAGAGTTGAACCTTGGTTTAAACCAGCTTAATTTAACAAGTGCCAGTTAATACTTTCAGGCCCTCGAGGAACAGCTAAAATGCCTATGTCTGTTTTGTGGTATGGAGTTTAGGTGCTATATGTGCCAGTGAAATTGCCTTCTATGTTAGAAGTACAAATGTGCTTTAGGCTTTGCTCCATTGTTTTCTTTCGTTGTTGCTGGTTGCTGTTGGCTAGCAGTGCTGCCATGAGCTGCAAGTAGTATCAGTGCTTCAAATGAATTAGTCATTTTAAGTCTTTTGGGGTTTTGCTCTTTGTGTTTTCCAAGAGCGGAACATCATTCCCCTTGTAGTGGCTGCAGTCCAGTGCCTTGATTGCTGTATATTTTACACAGCTAGCCAAGCTGTGTGAAAAATGGAATTTCTGCAGTGCAAAAGAAAATGAGCGTGAGTGGCTGTGTGTGTAAATGTATCAGGAAATCTCATTTGGAAAGGAAAAATGGGAAGAAAGATTAAAAAAAAAAAAAAAATCTGTTCTATTACAGCCATAATATCATTTCTTGCAAAATGTTGTTGCTGAGACCTTTGAAATGTGCTGGGGAGATTGCCAGGGAGCTTGAGGAGGGCAGGTGTGTGGGTGAGCAAGCAGAAGACCAAATGCTTCCTCTGCCGTGTTTCTTGTGAAAGTGGGGATCATAGAATCACAGAATTGAACAGGTTGGAAAAGACCTGTAAGATCAAGTCCTGACATTTCCCAGCACTGCCAAGTCCACCCCTAAACCATGTCTCTCAGTGACACATCCGCAGGTCTTTTAAATATCTCCAGGGATGACGATTCCACCACTGCCATGGGCAGCCTGTTCCAATGCCTGACAACCCTTTCAGGGAAGAAGTTGTTCCCAATATCCAGTCTAAATCTTACCTGGTGGAGCTTGAGGCTGTTTCCTCTTGTCCTGTCACTTGTTCCTTGGAAGACAAGCCCAGCCACCTCCTGACTCCATCCTCCTTTCAGACAGCTGTAGAGAGCAGTAAGGTCCCCCCTGAGCCTTTTCTTCTCCAGACTAAACCCCCCCAGGTCACTGAGCTGTTCCTCATCACACTTGTGCTCCAGGCCCTGCACCAGCTCCCTTGAACTTTTCTAGACCCTCTTCAGCACTTCAGTGTCTCACTTGTAAGATAATGAACTGGTGTATAAATTATTCACTGAAACAAGTACCCTGATTCTGAAGCTCAGTGTAATCTCCACTTCTTTTCTTTTTCCCCCACCTTAAACAGGAATTTCCAGTTTCTAATCCCAGTTAACATTTTGCAACTGCCAATGACAGAATATGTAGGGGGCCCTACATTTAATTACCTGCTAGTTTTCATCATGGGAGTGCTCAGCTATTTCTGGAAACTGGACATCTGTAACTCATGTAAAGTTGGGCAAACTTCTGACAATACTAGTTGTTTGGGAAGATTTAGACTGGAGAGTCCTGCTTCTTTTTCCCATCATGTGTGCGTGAAGTGCCTGTCACATGCTGCAGAAGGAAGCTCTGCAGTATGCGACAGACCACAGTTGTGCACCAGTAAAAAAGTCTGTGCTTAAGGATTTTTCATTCACTGCTGCTGCTTTATTCTTTGGTGATCAAAATAGTGCTTCAGATTGAATTACTGTAAACTGCTGTGGCATGCAACAACCTGTAGAAGTGCTCTCTTTGAGATCATGAGACATGCTGTAGTCATTTCTAGAATCAGAAGAAAATCAATACTTCACAGAGAGTAAATGGGTGTTTTTAGTTAAAAAAAGAAGATGGGGTGGGTTATCTAAGATGGGCAGTGCTGTGTTTTGTTACTGGCTTAGTGGTTTAAGATCTTCGGCCCCTCTTACATCTGCAGATTGAGGGTTGGCTTTGTGGAATGTTTAGGAGAGCAGAGGGAGGGAAGTGCAAGGTTTTTAGTCTGTATCCAGAATTGTAACTAAGACCCATCTGTCCTAATTATATTGAAATGAGGGGCAACTTACATACATGCCATGTTCTTGTCCCATTTAATTTAGCAGCAAAGCTGTTACATGTTGGACTGGCTTTCAGTATCGCATATCAAAGTGCGTATAAGCAGGAGGAGGACTGTTTGCAAGCCAGTGCAGGAGTAACAAATGATGAAATCATGCAACCTGGCTCAAGCTTTTACTGAAATTCTTACTAGTTCAAATCAGGTGCAGTCTCCACGTACACTTCACTTGGGCCAGACCTCCTCCTGCAAAGATTACCCTGCTCTGCTGTTTCTGAAGTATGTGTGCTCCCATTCCTGTCTACCATCTACCTGAGCAGAGCAAGTAAATACGTCTGCTAGTACTGACCATAGCAGCTGCAGAACCTGGGAGGCTTTGCATATAATCTTGTGTATACCACAATATATACAAGATTACTTTTGAAATGTAAGATTTCCTGTGCTCAGTCATCTCCAGGTTCCTTACATCATAGTCCCTGACATAACGTATCTGTAGTTTTCATTCCCATTAATACCATGCTTTTAAAAGTGAGATTCCATGAGCTTAGGTGTACTTTCTCTTGCTTTTACTCTGAGGCTGCTTCTTCACTGGAAGTGAGCCCCCTCTAGTATGTCCAAGAGGCAGAAAATACAAAACTTGTTCTGGTTATTTCAGCTCAAAGTCTGAAGACATAATGTCTGCAGAAGGAGGACATTTTTCTTCTACTAGAAGCATTTTGTTCTACTAGAGCGTTGGGCTTTTAAGGAAACAGAGAGCCATTAGAAACGGAGGGCCAAAATACTGAATAGTTCATTGATCCCCTGTTCCTGGAACCCAGTGGGAGCCAGGAGCTGCCAGTTTCAGGTCCCACTGTGCTGTGTGTTACATGTGTGATAGACTAGAGATACTTTTGCCAAAGCCAGGTAAGCAGATACGTACGGAACAAGATTTATTTAAAGAGGGTCAATCAGAAATGTAGAACTTCTCCATAGCAGCATTATGCACATGCTGTTGTCTGTCCTAGGTTTTGTCACTTCCAGTTTTCCATTTTGATTCTCTCGTTCTTTGGGCCTACTGTCCCTTTGAAGGTCACCTGCTTCTGCCTTTGGGAACATGTGTGATGTTTCACTGGAGACATCCAAATGGCTTCTTATTGTTCTAAACAAGCACACTTTTACCTGCCTGCTTTCCTAAACATATGTGTCAATGCAGGTGGCTTAGCCCGCTGGGATACTGCAATGTTATATCACTCTGATAGCTGACAGAATGAGTCTCTCATCTTCCTTTTTGTGTGAGATTTTGCTTTGAGTTTAGGTCGAGTATTTTTATTTTAAAAATAAACGTAAGTAGCTTCTGGTGCAAGATTGTCAATATCAGAGCTACTGAAGCATTTTGCTTTAGGAACTTTTAGACCTTGCTTTCTTAGGTGCTTTTCCCCTCTTACATGTTGTGATTTCGTAGGGTACATGGGTATCAAAGAAGGAGAAGGAAATTCTTCCATTTGCTGTTTACTAGTTTTAAGACTTTATACTGCCATCCATTGCAGAAGGATTGGAAAAATAAGTAAAATGAGAATGTAAGTATCCATATAAAACAAGTAATGGTAGCAAAATCTCTAGAGGACCCTAGCAGGGGAGTTTTGAGGAGGAATGGCATAGATTTTGCAGTAAGAAGGAAGTTATTCTCTCAACAGTACTTAGATTGGGAAGCTTTCCTAAAGTAGTAGTTTTGCATTGCTTCTTGAAGTAGTAAAGGCACTATTACAAAGATTGGGGTTTGGTTTGGATTTGGGTGTTTTTTTTGGTTGTTTTGTGTGTGTGTGTATGTGATTTTTTTTGGGAGGGGTTGGATTTATTGTTTGGTTTTTTTCTGCTATTTGGTTTTGGGTGGGGGTTTTTTGGTTGGTTGGTTTTGGTTTTGAGGTTTGGTTTTGGTTTTTTTTCCCCAAAATTCCAGCCACTGCATTTCTTAAAGTCCTGCCAAATTATTTGGTCTATTTCATGCATTGCACTTGTTTATAAGAAAGAATTTAGCTCAATATCAGTGTTAGTTTGTGAAAAGTGAATTCAGGCCTTGTGCCTGGCTAAACTCATGTCTTTCCTTGTATTTCTGCTGGGTGAACCCCTCCAGTAGCAGTAATGGTAGAACTGCTGGCCTCGCTCATCCAAACACGTGCAGACCATCATTCCTAGACCAGATCAGCTTAGGCAATAGCTCCAAATTCCAAGAAGCAAATCAAGCTCTCAACTAATTAGTACCAGTGATGAAGGGTCTCTGTGTGTCGTGTTACATTAGTTGAAGCTGGGGAGGCCCTTGGAGAAAGCCATAAGGAGGGCTGGCTGGCCCAACTTCAAGTAGAAATAATGTTCCTTATATATATTTCAAGTCTTAAATGGTAGTAGAATTAACTAACAGAGTTCATTAGATTGTGTATATTAGCTTGTTAATGAGTGATAAATCATGTAACATGCACCAGAAATGCTTAGTCCATTTATTTACCATCTAGACCTTAGTTTTGATTGCATGTGAAGTATTTGCTGATATAGTAGCAAACATGTTAGGGTTGGTTTTACAAGAGCATTGCGGGCTTGCAGTGGTGCAAACCCTAACAATCTTTAAGTCAAAGGACAGCATTTTCAGCATCATGTATTCAAACTAAAAAATTAGATTTCTGAGACACAGATTAGCAAAGCTTTGTTCTAGAAATCTATTCATATAGGGCTAGTACTTTCCAGATGATGAAAATAGGTTTAATAAAGATGCATTAATTTACACTCACAGAACATGCAGAGCCGAATGCTGGTTTTACAGGCCTTGCTTAAGTGTTTTGTCTTCTCAAGCTTAACTCGCATTTCTTGTAAGCAAGTAATTATTCAAAGTACAATTAATTTACTGTTGTGTTTTAGTCACTGAGATGATGTTATATTTACAGGGTTTTATCTAATTAACAGTTACTTTCCCATATAAAATAAATTAAGTAATCAAATGTCTGTAGAAACTGAAGGGGCTAAAATGCACCAGTCTTGAGCTTATGAGTGTGCCATTTCACAGGCCAGAGAGCAGAGCCCCAAGCTGAGTGGTCTGTGTTGCATTTTTTCTCTACTCTGTGATCTTTGCCTTTTTGAGCATTAGAAAAAGTGAAGCTATGTTCATAGTTGTTGTAGTTTTCAGGAGTTGTGGATGAAAAGCTGTCAAATACTGAGATGCACAGCCCTGAGTCTTTTAAAAGAATTGTGTATTTGTCCTTGCTAAAATCTCAGGTTCCAGATTCTTCTTTGGACTGACAAGAGAGAGTTAATAAAGAGCAGAACAGCTGCTTGATCTTTGGATGTTTGGATCATGCTTTGTACATGTCCTCATTTCAGAACACTGGTTATTCACAACATGCGGTGCCAGTGGACCCTATGGCCCCACACAGAGCCAATGCAACGATGCCTACAGGAACTCCAACCTCAGTGTGATTGTAGGAGCTGAAGGGATTCTCCAAGGCATTCAGATCTGGAGAGTACCAGCAACCAACACGTACAGGTAAGAGAACCATCTCTGGTTGTCATGATATATCTTTGTGTTTGAACCATATCCAAGCTGCAGATACACGCTAGGCATATATGAAGTATTATTATATACAGAAATTTGCCTTGATCTGCTTGGGTTTTACTTCTCCTTGATCCTGTTATTTCCAGCCTTTCCAGTCTCAGATTTGTTGTCTGAAAGATGCAACTTGTTGGTGAAAGAGAGAGGAAAAGAAAGAGACAATCTGAGGTAGACACATCTTTATTCTAAATGGCTACAGGTTAGGAGAGCTCTAGAAGTAGCTGAAAATCAAGCATTTTGACCTCCCAAGGCCAAGGAGCATGCGTATCCTATATGCCATCCATTGAATTCTAGGATCAGCATAAGTTATTCCCATTCTTCACCTAGCATAGGAGGCACAATCTATGTTAGCATATCTTACAGCACAGCTTGCCTCAAGCTCTGCTCAGCATCTTGACTTTTCCTGAATCTAGGCATGGTAAGTTGAGCCTGAAGCCTGGCTCACTGCTGTAGAATTGGTTTTGGAAGCCAGCCATCTAGATGTTGGGCTCTGTGATACTGAGGGCTCTAATGCTTAAATCCCTCTGTGGAGTTATTTTCAAAGGGAGATGATCAAGTACAGGTCAATGCTCCTTACCCAGATTTTTACCAATCATTTTTCCTTTTAGCTCTTGCTGGGTAAAGAAGTAAATCAAAGATCAGTTCACTGTATCTGAAGGGTAACATCAAGCCATTACATGCATCAGTTTTTAAGCAGAACTGTCTGAATCAATGACTGACTAGTGGTGGAGTTTTTATGAAACATTCCCTGTTGAAACCAATGATGGTATCATGGATTTCGAAGTAGAGCACTCCACTGAAGGCTTTGAACAAATTTCAGTTAACACTTACTGGCACCTTCCTTTTCTTTCTCTTTATTGAAAAAGAATATTAGTATTGAGGATAGATGTCAGCTTCTAACAAGCCTACTGCAGGAGAAACTGGCTAGGCTAGGCTAGGCACAAGATCTGCCTGAGTGCCTATTACTGCAAGGATTGATGATAATGAAAAAAGCATTAATGATATTTTACTCAGCTATCAAAAATGAGTTGCCTGAGGTGAACAGAATTTTTCAGGACCAGCATTCAGTAAATATGGTTATAAAGTATAGCCCAAAAGAGAAGAAGCAATAAACTTACAACATTGTCATTTTTTAATATCACAGTGCCCAAGAAGAGTCAGAATTCCAGTGCAACTGTAGGCTGATTTTTGCTACACAATACAAACCACAGGTCTTGCAGGGAGGGCCTGTCTATTTAAGTCCTGTAAATGACCTAATAGACTTTCAGGTTCTGTATAGTTAATAGATGGATAATGTCATTGGTAACCTGTATGTAAATGGATGACATTCTCTTCTGCACCTCTTAAGGCTCTGATAGAGAATTCACAGCCTGGGGGAAGATGGAAATTGTGAGCTTAAATTAACTTGACATCTTCCTGATTCTGTGCTGCTGAAGGGGCAGCAGAGTCCCCCAGTACAGCATAGCCCTTGGAAAATGTCATTCCAGAGTCTGCATCCAGTGCCTGTATTTAGCTGTCCCCTGCAGGCTTGCTGAACTGTGGATGCTCTAAGTTATCCTGATAGCCATCTCCAATATAACTGACCCTGAGATAAAACCCTCCAGCTTGCTGTTGGGCTCTTAAGAAACTGTTGCTATGCCATATCAGTGTGTTTTACACTGTGTAATGTAGAGCAGTGAGTTACACTCCTGATAATTGCATGAGAAGGATAGAGTTTGTGTAGGCATGAGGCAGGATATGTGTTACTAAAGTGCAAAGACAGAAAGCTCAGCTTTGCACTGAACTCTACTAGCACAAGCTAACCACACCCAGAAAATCCCACCATGTATGAAAGTCTGCCAAACACTGTAGGTGGCTTCATTTGAAGACTGGAGTCCTTTATGCTGCAGTGCTGATACAATTTGCTCTCAAGTAGCTGCACATTGTGTAGCAATAAAATTAGGCAATATAAAAGAATATTTTTTTAAGATTTCCTTCTAAACATTCAGAATGTCTTGCCATCCCATAGCTAGGCCTGTGATTAAATATGAGAGAACTGAACTCTAATAAATTACACATTACCATCCATTATCCAAATTCTTCCAATTTTAAGGCAAGAGTGTTTGGTTCATTTTGCCAAGTGCTCCGTTTATTGTTACTTCCACTGTCCTCTCTTTTCTTTAGTCTCTTCTTGTAATGTAACACAGGAACACAACACAGTGGAATGCAAAAAATGTTCTAAGTTGGCCAGCCCAGGAACTGGATTTTCTCATATCCTCAAAACTAGCTTCAGTGTCTCCCATGACTTGTCTACCTAGAGGTGTTTTTTTTCTCCAGCCCTGGTTTGCACAGCCAATGCACTCTGCTCATTCTGATTTTTCCTGAAGATAGTTTTCTATCTATTTTCTGCAACTATCATAGAAAAAGGAAAGAAGGAAGACAGTGGAAGGTATTCTGAGTATAGCTACTCAGAGTGGTCTGAATCTTTCTTCAGGGCCAATATAGTTAAATGAATTCCTTCTGTGAAAGAAAGTTTTGCCTAAGGGAAGGGATCCTTCTAAAACTTGAAGTCAAGATACCTCATCTGGTTAAATAGTGATACCCCTTTTGAATAAGGACTGACTGTCACCTGAATCTACCAGGTTTTATTTGTGTGCAGCTTTTGAATGAGGCCAGAATGGTGTTTCCTGATCTCATTGCTGGTATGCAAAATCTGTTCATATACAGAAAAATATGGCCCATACTTGCAGCCAATTAGCCCTATGAGCTTGCTGTGCCTGACAGTGCACCTCATTAGCCATTACAGAATTCTACAGCACATCAACTCAGCCTTCAGATTCATGCAGCATCTGTTCAGGATAGCCCAGTGGTATGTGTCCATCACTTTTCCTGCTGGCTCCAGTGCAGCCTTACTGAGAAATGATTGCTTTGGTTATCAGCAGTGGCATGAACATAATCGTGTCACACTGTGAGGGTCTAATGTGCTTTATGAAGCACTTGATGCTCCATAGTTGCTTCAACTTCAGAACATGCTGGCTGCCTCAGAGCAGTATCACAAGGTGAATTCTTCATGCTAATCACTAAGGCAAATTGCTGCCCGAGAGCAAGTTGGCTGCCCAACCTGTTCAGGTGCTCACATGTGGTGCGTGCTGCTAGTTTTTTCTTCTTGTATCCTGTTTGTATGTGAGTGTGCTGTGCAAAGGCCAACCTGGTGCTAGAGGAAAGGAAGAGTTAAAGCAGAGCACCTATGTTGTAACTGGTTGGAAGCTGAGAAGGCTGTGTTTTCAGCCCAGCAGTCACTGTTTATGTGCTCCAGGTTGAATTTTGCTCTCATGAAAATAGCTGCAAGCTACTCATGTCAGTAGAGAATCACCTGCTTTATTTCAGACCTATGTTGGGCTTGTACTACCACTGAATTGTTCAGGAAGTTGGGTAACTCTGTCTTTTGTTGCAGCAGAGATGTGTGTTTTATCATGATTATAAAGTGCTTTGAAATCCTTTGATAAAAGCTGCAAATTTTTTATGTACTTTGAAAGGGGGAAGAGGAGCTGAGCAATACAGTGGTACAGACAAGTCTTTGGGACCTCATAATCCTAAATCCCAGAGTGCAGCAGTCTGTATATGCAACCTAGCCACCCTTTGGTGGAGACAGTGGGATGTTATGGTGACTCTGAGTTTAGCTGGAAGGCTTCTGCCTTTCTTGTTTACTGCAAGTAGTGTCATGTCCATCTACTCTTCCATATTCCTCTGGTCCTGGGAATAGGAGAGCTGTTTCTCATCTGGTCCATCCTACCAGGACCAGTTATGCTGTCTGTTTTCTCAAATCTCCCTGTCAATCTAGTGTTTAATGTTCTCTTTAGCCATATCTGCTGTACTTACCAGTTCTTCTGCTTCTGTTCTTTCTCTTCCTTGCTGCAAACCTCTCAAGGGTGTGCCTTTTGGGAAGCAGGATGTGTTTCATGTATTAAGTTTGAAACTACAGGGACTTGCTCACTCTGTCCTCAGTGAGTGCTTGTCCAAGAATCAATTTGAAAGAAGCTGTTTCGTAACTACCTAAGTACATAGGCCCACACAGAGCAGAGAAACTCAGTCTTCAAGCTTTGGGTTTAGATTTATTTCAAGTGTCAGGTCTTCAGGGCACAGCTCTGTGATACTGTGTACAGATCAGGTGTGCAAAACTCTCGGTGCCCAGAAGTGCTTCGAGTACCTTCCACTTGTCTGGGACAACTCAGTTGCTATGCTCTTGTTTTCTTTTCCTGCAGCATCTCAGGCTATGGAGCTGCTGGTGGGAAAGGAGGGAAGAATACCATGGTCCGGTCCCATGGCGTGTCTGTACTGGGAATTTTTGACCTCCAGAAGGATGATACTTTGTATGTCTTGGTGGGACAGCAAGGAGAAGATGCTTGTCCTAGTGTAAGTTATTGCCCTTTCTGTTTTGTCCTAATCCCTTCTGTGAATCTGTGGAGTTTTGTCTGTTTA
>JBCJKH010024722.1:0-19898 GCA_039877255.1 Loriculus beryllinus | reverse complement strand
TGAAGAGTCCCTCCCCAGCATCCCTGTAGGCCCCCTTCAGATACTGGAAGGCTGCTATGAGGTCTCCACGCAGCCTTTTCTCCAGGCTAAACAGTCCCATCTTTCTCAGCGTGTCAAGGTCCCTCTGGATGGCATTCCTTCCCTCCAGCGTATTCACCCAACCACAAAGCTTGGTGTCATCGGCAAACTTGCTGAGGGTGCACTCAATCCCATTGTCCATGTCAGCGACAAAGATGTTGAACAAGACCGGTCCCAACACCAGTCCCTGAGGGAAACCATTTGTCGCCGGCCTCCAGCCAGACACTGATCCATTTACTACAACTCTTTGCGTTAGGCCATATATCAGTATGGTTGAAGTCCTACATGAAAACAAGGGCCTGCGAGTGTGAGGCTTTTCCTATCTCTGTGTAGAGTTCTTTATCCACAGAGTCCTCTTGATCAGGCAGTCTGTAACAGATCCCCACAGTTATTTCTCCCATAAATGAGACAGGACAAAATCCTGTGAAAAGGAAACATAAATCTGAACTCTCAGAAGATCAATACTGCTATGTGGTATTCTATTAACACAAAAAATCCTTTACAATAATAAGAATGTTAGAGCAAACACTATCTTAAATCTGAAAATCACACCACCAAAAGAAGAAAGCAATCTTGCAGCCTGCAGAAGAGTTTAATTTTTCACAGTTCAGTTTGGCTCAGTGCCTATATGCAATCCTGCTTCACTTCAGATTTTCACTCTAATTTTGTAGCTTGCTGTCATGTAAAAATAGGACAAAAAATCCTTCATATATTCTCATATGCATACTGTATATTTTAATACTCACTTTGGAGATATTTGTTCCCTGAGGTCACGGAAAAAAAAAGGTTGTGGAAATGATTTGGTATATTGTCTTAGAAAAGAATATTTTCTATACAGCGGAATATGTTCTTTTTATTCCCATAAATTCAGGACTGAGAACTGTGGGCCTCCATGCAATTTCCCCATACTCCTTTCTCTTTCTATTCTTTAACCAGAAAAGTTTCCTGGAGACAGCTCCAGCTGTCATGTGTAAACCATTTTTTTTTTATGAACAAATAATTAACAAGAGTCAAACTATTTAGAAAAAAATCCAAAGAAGCCCACTTTGATGGAGCTAAAGCTGTGACTTTTTTAAAGTACAATTCTGTTTAGTATTCAGTCCAGTCTAGAAAGTACATGTAAAGAATTAGAAAAACCGAATAGTTTAGAAATGCAGTAAGAATATATAATCCTGTCCTTACGGCAACTGTAGTGTGAAAAACATTCCCAAATAAATGTAAACATTTCAGATGCATTCTCTTTCAGAATTTTTTGTACCTAGTAAGGAAATTGTATGTTGATAGTTAGAAGAGCTGCATTACTAAAAAATATGGGCTTGTGAGGTACCATGGTAATTGTAGCTGAATTCTATCTTCAGATAGCTTTTGCCAAAATCTAGGAGAATTGTATATTCATTACTAAGTACAAGATTAGCATTCATTTTTAAAAAGTTCATGTCTCTTTATGTGTGTCTTCATGTGCATCTGACTGTGCCTAACATATTATATGTTTGTATATGTTTTTATATATGCAGGTATATATGTTTGTATTCAATCTGTGTAAATATGTAAAAAGTAGCAAAATGAAAAAAGAAATGTGCTGATGTTATTCTGCAATGAATGTATTTTGAATTCTCTATATCCACAACTTCTACTTTTGTTAAGTTCATGACCTTTCTGGTCTACCTAACACGTCATCTAATCCTATTATCATTTACTGTTGTTTAATCATAAGCCATATGGGGATTAGAATTGTATTATTTCTTTGTCCATCTATGGACCTATTTACCTATCTATTTTACGTAAATGTAACTTCCTGCCTTTACTTGTGAGAAAACAAGCAGGTTATGGTGAGATGGTTATCCAGTAGACTATAGCACTTTTCAACATCAGCAAGTTTATTCAGAGCTTTCTGAGGAACTCTTCTCATGCAGTAAATCAGAATTCAGGCTTTCCTGAGGTATCTTGCTCATGCAGTCACACATGAAAACTGTGAACTCTTTAAGGTGTGTAGCTTCTGATTCCTTAGGATTTTTTTCATATGTGACAAGAGCCCAGCCCAGTTGAGTCCCTGAATGGTACTCTCTAGCTATGCCTAGATAGCAATAACTAGTCCCACAGTCATTCAGATTGTGTTAATATATTCATGGCCACTTTCAAACAATAATTTGGACCAGACTATGTTGCTTTGAGGGAGGAGAGGCTAAAGTGCAAGGAGTTTCTAGGTTAGAAAATGGTGAATAGCCTTTTTCCTTTGTTACTATAAATGTAACCCCTAATGCTGTTGCAATGCTAGTGGCAATTCTGTAGGCTTGATACCAAATAATTTGCATTTCTGTCTGTTTGTATACAACACAGTGTTGAGCTTTAACCCCAGCTGGCAACTGAGCCCCACACAGCCATTCGCTCACTCCCATCTTGGTGGGATGGAGGAGAGAGTCAGAGCATGAAAGTGAGAAACTTGTAGGTTGAGATAGAGACAGTTTGATAGGTAAAGCAAAAGCCACACACATAAGCAAAGCAAAATAAGGAATTAATTCACCATTTCCCACGGTCAGGCAGGTGTTCAGCTACCTCCAAGAAAGCAGGTCTCCATCATGGGTAACGATGACTTTGGAAGAAAATACCACTACTCTGAATCACCCTGAATACCTCC
The DNA here is from genome assembly GCA_039877255.1 of Loriculus beryllinus. Classification (NCBI taxonomy): domain Eukaryota; kingdom Metazoa; phylum Chordata; class Aves; order Psittaciformes; family Psittacidae; genus Loriculus; species Loriculus beryllinus. The sequence goes on along the minus strand of JBCJKH010024722.1, from coordinate 17,185 downwards.
AATTCCCTCTTCTTCTGCCAGCTTTATATGCTGAGTATGATGCCTTATGGTGTGGGATATCTCTTCTATCAGTTGGGGTCAGCTGTCCCAGCTGTTCCCTCCCAACCTCTTCTGCACTCCAGCCCTGCTTGGTGGTGGGGTGTTGTGAGAAGCAGAAAAGGCCTTGGCTCTCTGTAAGGTCTGCTCAGCAGCAGCAAAATCATCCTTGTGTTACCAACATTGTTTGCAATACAAATTCGATATACAGCCTCATGCTAGCTACTATGAGCAAAACTAACTCCTTCCTAGCCAAAACCAGCATATGCAGTCACCTGTGGATCCTGTAACTTTCAACTCCAAAATAACAAAAAGTTGAGAGGAACACTGAGGACACTAGTAATTTGAAGGAAAATTAAAATATAAGGATATTAATTCTGGAATGACCTGTAGATCAGTTAGGTCATAATGTATATTTGAACATTAGCTCATAATTTACCCTTGGAACACAAGGTCATTCTCAGTTCTGCAGAGCTTCATTGAAGTAACAGAAGAGGGAGGGACAGGAAGGAAAGGGAATGGAGGGTGATGAATCACACAGAATCCGTAATAGAAAGAACTATGGCTGTGACTTAGGGAAAAGGAGAAAGATACAAATGAGAGGATTGAATGGCAAGTTTAAATGGAAAACAAGCATTACAATCTTTGCATACTCCATTAACGGCTGACTTATAGGTTAATAATTGTAGTTTGCCTGAGTTGAGTGCCAAGTCCTCCTTAAATGGTATTTGAGAGCCAAAGTTTTGATTGTTTTATGTAAGAATGCAGAAAGATCATTTTATGTATATTTTAATGTTACATATTTTCACAGGTGCGGCACTTTGCTGGACTGGCTTTTAGCACCTCATACCTGTGGTGCAGGCTTTTCTGATAACAAAAACCTGATATATGTGAATAAATCAGTCAACTCTCAAAAACACATGCCCCTGGATTTCATTGTGATGGGTAGCTGAGATAGTCTGTATTCATGCTACATGCCTGAACCACCTTGTGTGTAACCGGGAATTGTTTCACTCCAAAAGTCACTCATCCATTCAGAAAGCCACATGGCATCTCATAAACAAAACCCATATCCCTTGTCTTTAATGCTTCTATAACTGGGGTTTGGAGTCCTGATGTCTTGCTTCCAGTTGGTCTGGAAGCAAGAGATCTACTGTGATCCCAGATCTCCCAGAAAGACTGGAAATCTTTCAGCTCCATGATGAATCTCCTCTTGTAAACCTGCTACTGCTCATACAGTACTCTGTATTTTCAAAATGTCATAAAAGCTGTTTGAAAAGCAGTGACTTTGCATTCTCCAAAAAAAAAAAAAAACCAACCATATGGATTGGCAGTTTTCCTTGTTTTCCTCAAATTAGTTAATACTCACAAAGTTCAATGACCATCAGACGAGCAAACTTAAACATACTGTATGTTTCTCTGGTTTTGTTCTTAGTGAAAACCCTTTGTTTTCCAGCTGTATAATTTTTTTAATTTTTGCTTCTGTATTCTTTCTTGATCTCAGCTGCTCCAAGAAATGTCCCACATATCCAAACCAATGCAATGAGATTCCTCCTCTCCTTCGAGATTATATTATCTTTCTCCCAGCCAGTTTTCTTATTTTCTGTCAATTTTCTGTCCTTGCTTGTTCTGTGCTTCCTTTCTGACTTTTCATTTGGCTCTCCTTAATGTTTTCACTTTCTTCACCATGTCCAGTATGGTACAAACTGATAGTCTCCTTATTAACCCATTAATAAACATAGCGCTAATGTGACTGAAGATTTGCTTCAGGCTGGGCTTTCCTATCCCAAAGCTATTGAAGCTTGGCTCACTCTTTTTACTGAGTTCCAAAACCTGAGTAGATGAACCACTTGCTTTATGATCAACGCTTAAAGCTGGAAGAAAATCCTGTTGAAATCTACTGGCTGACTGCAAATACTTATCATAACTTTTGACTTCTTAGTCTTTAACACTAAAGATTTCATGCTTTGTTGGTTGTTCCTAGTGTTTGTGTATCAATAAAAATAAAAAAACCCACAATTCATTCACATAAGTGCTAGATAAGCTGACTGTATCACTTCATTTTGGGAAACATCTCAGTTTTATAAGTGCAGAGAGCTCCAGAAGTCAACATGTAGTTCAGAGCAGTTGTTCCCACAATGAATGATAAATTTGGTTGCAGACTTTATGAAGATTTTCATATATTTTCAGTCTTACTACTTATCAATTTTGTGTTTACTGATTTGTGAGTTCATATGGAAATATTAATTTTAGTTTCTGTAGATGAATGTTAGGGAACATAAGATCATAACTACTATGGTTTTTGTTTAGGAAGCACAATTTTACAAGCTTTTGATCTCACCAGCATAAACTTATGTATTTTTAGGATTCAGATAATGTAACAGGATGAGAAGAAAATGTTTTAACTAAGAATTTCGATAAATAGCATTTTGGGAGAATTCAATTGCCTCTGCCTAAGTAGGCATCTATGACTTTTTGTGAAGAGGTCCTGACTGCCTTTCCATTGCTTCTGAAGTATGTGAGAAAGTTTGCCACTGGGTCAATCAATTCCCTTCAGGTGTCTTGCATACACTATGGTGTTTCAGTATGCCTCTATATATCCATTGTTAGACTGGCAATTTATGTTTTTTTTCTTTTTATAATGGAACCAGTTGCCATATATTCTGGAGAATCCTCTCTTGAGCTGGAATCATGGAATCGTTTAGATTGGAAAAGATTTTTGAGATCATTGAATCCAACCATTAACGTAGCATTGCCAATTCCACCACTAAACCATGTCTCTAAGTGTAGTATCTACACGTCTTTTAAATACCTCCAGGGATGGTGGCTTAACACTTTCCTGGACAACCTGTCTAAATGCTTGACAACCCTTTTGATGAAGAAAATTTTCCTTACATCCACTCTAACCCTCCCCTGGTGCAACTTGAGGCTGTTTCCTCTTGTTCTATTGCTTGCTACTTTGAAGAAGAAACCAACACTCACTTCACTACAACTTCCTTTCAGGCAGCTGTAGAAAGTGATAATGTCTCCCCTGAGCCTCCTTTTTTCCAGACTAAACAACCCCAGTTCCCTCAGCAACTCCTCCTCAGACTTGTGTTCCAGACCTTTCACCAGCTTCATTGCTCTTCTTTGCACACACTCCAGCACCTCAATATCTCTCTTGTAGTGAGGAGCCTAAAACTGAACACAGTATTTGAGGTGCAGCATCACCAGTGCTGAGTACAGGGGAATGATCATATCCCTAGTCCTGCTGGCTACACTCTTTCTGATACAGGCCAGGATGCTGTTGGCCTTCTTGGCCACCCGGGTGCAAGCTGACTCATGTTCAGCTGACTGTTGATCAACATTTCCAGGTCTTCTGCCTCTGGGCAGCTTTCCAGCCACTCTTCCTGCAGCCTGTAATATTACATGGGGTTGTTGTGACTCAGGTGCAGGACCCAGAACTTTGTCTTGCTGAAGCTCATACAATTGGCCTTGGCCTATCAACCCAGCCTGTCCAGATCCCTCTGTAGACATTCCCTTCAGCAGATCTTGCTCCATCCCCACTTAGTGTTATCTGCAAACTTACTAAGGGTGCACTTGATCCCCTTATCTAGATCACTGATAGTTACTAAACAGAGCTAGTTTCAGTGTATGTATAAATATGAAACGTGGCATACAAAATTAGCTATGAAACCACTTTTCTAGTTTTGAAATATGAGGTGTTGAAGTCACTTGGAAATGGAAAATTCTTTTTTCCTTATTTTCTACTGGAAAAGTGAAAGAGAAAAGCAAAGTTAAGAGGTGTTAGAAAAAAGCACATTAATTTCAAATTTCATTTTACAAGAGTAATACTTAAAAAGAACAGCATTTTTTTTCCTCATATGTAACTGCCCTTTTTTAGTCAGAAATCAATATGAACTATCGCTCTGAGGAGAGTGTCTGTGCAAACCTAAAGTTCTGCAGAAAGTATGAGGTAATTCAATATTTAGTGATCTCACTCCTCCAAGTCTCTTCTGAATTGTTTTGGCAGCAGGAGAGGTGCCCAGTACAACTCCCAGAGTCAGACACTAATCTAAAACGGCAAATGACCTGAAATACTAACAGCTATCTCTGAAAAATCACTGTCTTCTCTTGTCATATCTCTAACAAAAAGGCTTAAGAGGTGCTCTGCAAGGGCAGTTTTACACCTCCTTGTTAGAAAAGTACGATTTTTTTAAGGCTACTTTATGCTACTTTTTTATAACGAGACTATGATTTCAATTTTTTACTTAAGAACAACAAAAAACACTCAATAAAAATTGAACTGTCTTTTAATGAAGCAATTCTCAATATGCCTCTGATTTTCTCCACTCTCTGAAATCAAGAGGTCTTTCTACAACTAGCATGGTAAGGAAATGGTATCATTTTCTGACAAGAAATCCAGATTTTGTCTCTGTTTTCTTCAACCTGATTTGGTACAAAAAGTATCACGTTTGTAAAGGAAAACCACCACCAACAAAACCAGGTTCTCATTGTGACGCTGCAAATTTTGGCAGTTTTTGTTTTGAGAGTGTTAAAAGATTGATATTGTCCAGACTGGGAACATTTCAGGGTGTCCAAAATAAATATGCTTGCAGACTCCAGCCAAAGCAGATTCGAGCAAAAGAGCTTGATTTCTGTGACACCAGGTAACCCCCATCCCAGCTGGAGAGCTTGTGGAGCAGCCAGTTGGAGAGTCTGGGGGGCCAGCAAGTCACCAGGTGAGCAGCTGGGAAATCAGATGTCCCGGAAAGATTGGCAATCTACTCATCAGGCCGCTAGCTGTCAGGAAAGCTGCCCAGGAGGCAGAGTATTTGGTCTTGCCAACCTATTTTCCTGTATAATTTCCATCAGCATTAACAAAAATAAATAATGGACCTGACAGTATTCTATCAGAATATGCATATACATCTTATAATCTCTAATTTAAAGGTTTTTGCCTTTCCCCTTCACACCATCTATCCCTGGATCTTGATGCTTAACAAGCCCATTTTTTGAATATATAAAATTTTGTCAAATTATTATACTTAAGGGGAGGGACAAGCCCCTCTCCCAGCTGTCATATCTCATTATTCTTTCCTTCTTTCATTCTTCTTCTTTCACTTCTCTTCTCTTTCTTTGTGCCTTATTTACCTCTCACAAATACATCCTCTTTTTCTTGAGTACCTAGATATTCCCCTTTCTTTTTGCAGCATCTGAGCTTGGTCCAATCCTTTTAAACCCACCAAATTTCTTTGGGAGGTAAATAGGTGAGGTTTGGGTGTTTCTTCCCATATGTCTATTAACCATGAATATAAACAAAATAAAGCTAGCTGACAATTCTTGTTATTCCTCCCAACTATTACCAGAATATTTCATAGCCCCTCCTCACAATTGTCACATTTGTTTACCATTGAACACCTTGCTTTTAATGTGTCATTTTTCTTGTTAAAATCTAAAATAAATTTAATACAGGGCTTTAGAATTTAATTTGATGTCCCAAGCAGTAGACTATGGGGAAATGAAATGGTTTGATAGCTTTTCTTACTTTTTAACAACAAAAATTAGGTAGGACACATTGTTTAGGAATCATTTTGCCCTTGACACTTTTAAGACTAACTCTTGGGTTATGGAATCTGCGTGTGAGTGCGAAACACAGAGCTAAGTGAAACATAATGAAGAAATTTGGAATATTAGTCTTACCAACTGTGATTAGAAATTAGCTAAACAATATCATCCTTTGTAACACTGAGACAAAATAATTTCCACAAAATCTAAGACTTCATATTAAAATCAGAAGTAAAAGTTGCTTCAAATATCAGAGGACATAATCTTATATTTCCAATGTGTGAGGATTTTCATGGTTGAAGAATACAAAATACTCTTTGCCTGCCAAACACATATTTTAATCTCTGTACCTCTGACTTTTTTTTACTTTTTTTTTTTTTTTTAAAGAAAATGTGCAACGACATTGTAAAAGAGAAAAATAATAACTCAAAAAATATTTCATTTGGACTACCAGAAATTTTGTCAGGAAGTAAAGAAACCTGAGGCTATAATAAACCAATCTATTCAGCCTTTCTTTGACCACCATACCTATTTGACTTTTTTAGCCATTTTTGGGTTACATATAAGCAATTCCACAGAAAGTTTCTCTACGCTGCCTGCCATCTGTCAACAAACTCAATTCTGACAGGAGTAGCCAGCATCTCAAGGGTGCAAATCAATTTAGTGTCAGTGTTGGATGTGTTCCAGTGCATTTCCTCAGCACAGATGAAAGAAACTGTGTCAACGGAGCAGTGTTGCATATGTTTTTATCTGCTGTTGGATGGGGATTGAGTTAAAACTACCGAATTCACTTCACTTAGAATCTCAGATTTTATCTGGTACTGTCTGTATATCATGCAGCATGTAGGGGAGGCAAATCAATGTCATCAACTGGCAATTATAAAATAAAGAGACCCAGGCATGTATGGTAAGAACAAATATAGAGTGGGCTGTGATTGATAGAGAAGAAAAGCACAATGCAAATAATGACAAGTAAATATAAAGTTCATACTTCCCGTAATTTTCCTGATCTATACAGTGCTTTGTAAAACCAGACTGCCAACTGCAAGAAGAAAGCATCCCTTACACTAACGAACTATGAACTCTTCATCAAGCAACTCAGCCGTATACACCTATGACCTTTCCTTTCATAAAATGCAGGGTATATCAAATGCCCCAGTTCTAGGTGCCTATCTCATTTATACCAGACGAATATAATTATTGATGACAACAGTTCAAAGCCTGTGAATTTGACCTGGTTTAACTGTGCAATTAGAGATAATAAGGGCATTCAGAAACTTTCCAAACATAAATTCTTGATGCCTTCTTTGATAAGGGCAATTTAGTGATCTGTGTAAGGATTTGGAGACACGAGCAGGTTAATCCCTGTAAATCACAGTGACACAGTTACAGAAAGCTGTGAATACTGAACCTTATTCACATTTGAAAAACCAAGTTAGCTCAACCCCTAAAATGGTAATGTGCGATGGATGGATCAGAGCCATATTTGTCTCTTTTAAATATTGACCTTTCTATGAGCAATCTAATTATTTTTTCACAATCAGAAATATAAAGCAAGCTCATTCATTTTCCTGCTGCTGCTGTGATTTGCTCCAGGATTATCACAATCTTACTTTTCCATTTATGTGTTCATAGCTTAATTCAAAATATTGCAGGATCAATTTATAAGAAACTCTTTCCCATTCTTTCTCCAAGGATAGAAAATAGTAGTGTAATACCATCTTTTCTAAAGATGTTGGTGGTTTTTTTTCTACTGCTCACAGAAATGTCTGCATTTCTTTTCAAGAAGGTGGCAATGGCAAGCTCTGCACTGGGCATATAAACTCATGTGGTTTGTAATATGTGTTCCAGCAGTTGCTTCAGAAACAACCTGTGCAGAACAGCACTACCTCAGAGTACTGTATGTGTCATATTTTGTCTGTGAGCAAAACCTTTTAAAGGACAAATTCAGTGACACTGGCTGAAGGTGCTAAGTTACTCTCGAATCTCCCTATCTCATGAATATCTGAGAGGAATTTTCCTAAAATGTCAGCCTAAGCTCGACTGCTGCAAAAAATGAGAATAACCACAGTCTCGACCATATTCTGACTCACAGAATTCTCCCCTTCAATTCACTTTCATCCACTGAAGCTCAAGAACATGCAAAACAGTACAGCTGATTAATTTCCAAGTGGGAATGAAAGGAAAAACGGGATGTTCTTATTTTTGTTTTTCAATACCTGACTATAGTAGTTACCGATTAAAATAAATAAATAAATGAAAATTAGATAAGAATAAATGAAAGAAATACTTCACATAGCACATTGTCAGTTGATGAAATTAAATACCTCTGGGTATAATGTACTCAAATACCATGCAGAAGAATGAAAGAGAAGCAGATAATAGTGACTCAGAATGTATCTGCTAAGATAATCAAACCTTGTACTTTTGGATGCATACTGATCACTCCACTGCCGATACTATTTTCTTTCTCTAATGCATAATATATTATAAAATATTTGATGTGTATTTGGGACATTTTTCATATAACTTTTAAATACTATGACTGGCCAAGAATTTAGTGCATTAATGTAAATTTTTTTTAAAAAAAGAAAAAGAACCCCTAAAAATAAAAGTGACATTTGAAACTGGAACACATATTCTCTATCAATACTTTCGTACTCATGTAATACAAGATAGTTCACAAAATTCTAAGAAAGCACATAAAAGATCATAAATTGTGTCTGGCTTCTGAGTAGTAACTTCTCAGCAAAAGGAAAAATGAATTTCATCTCCAAGGATCATGACAGTAATTAAAACAACAGCTTTAAAACAAGCTCAATTTATGTGCTAATTATTATGTTAAGGAACAAACATGATCAAATGAGCAAACAGTTCACTTTCGTGATGGAGTAGGTTAGATAAAAAGAAATATCTTGCCATGTAAAACTACATTTTCAGTTGTGCCAGTGCTTAGTTACCGCATAGTGACAGGTGTGATTCCATTGTCTCCATTAGACAGTAAGGGTTTCGGTCATACCTAAAAAGATGTATAGCTGGAGCACACCAATTGATTTATGATATATGTTCCCTGCTCCATGAGACTAATATGACATAAAAATTGCATGAACTTTTCAGACACCATTTTTAAATAATGTGGATGTGTTTCTCCACTATTCGTATTGGAAGATAGTTGTACTTTTCAATGTGAAAGAAACTCTAATTTCTAGTTAATCAATGTGTCTTTTTCCCTTTAATGTCATGCCATAAATATGCGTGAGTGTGTGTGTAGAAATAATATTTATTTAACTTAAAATACACTTCATCTCTGGAGATTAGTTCTCAAGATCCTTACATTTAGCAATAATTTCTTCAAACTTACTATCCCTTAATTTGAACTACTATTTTAAAGTCTAAATTGCTCATACTGCTAGAGTCAATCAGTTTCCTTTACATTGCACCATATTTTATAAGCAGAGCCATTTGCTGCTGTTACTAATACAGAAGGATTTGTAGTACTACAGTTTCAACATCCAGTTTCCTCCACTGCACAGCTTTGAAGTTGTTTGAAGGACTTCCCTGGCACACTGAACAAATTGCCATTCTCCAGAACCTGAAATTTAAACTGAGAGAAGTTTTCCCTGAGCCATTTGAAGCTTTTTCTGTTATCACTGCTGCTCAGCTGTGGAGCTGGTAAGAAGCTGTAGGAGCTGCAATAGTGCAAACTAAGCAAGGTTACTTTTAGCTTCATTATCTTCATGCCTTCTTAAAAAGGGGGAATGCAAAGGGAACGTCCAAAGCATTGTATTGTCATGGTCTTTAAAAGTGTTTGCTGGCTGCATACTGTACTTTCTTTATCTGACCTTGCTCATTCAAAGATGCACTTGTTAGAGTATGTCAGTCACTAATGAGGCTTAAGTAATTGAGCCTGATTGAACTGGCAAGATGCTGCCTAATTATAATGATAAATGGAACTGGTTGATCAGCTATGGAGGGTGAATGGTGTGGAGAACATTAAAACAAGGTCACTCTGTGAAGGAGAACTTTTTTTTTTAATTATTTCTTCCCTATCCCACAGTCCTCCAAATTTAGACTCTTCAGCCCACTACATGGTCAGACACTTAGTGTTTAACTGCAATGGATCTGTTTAAGATAATTGCACCGCAGACCAGTTCAGCAGTGGAAACCTCCTTCTCCTAACTAAACTTGAAAATGTATATGGAAAATACTAAAAGGCATATGATGGAAGGGTTTACAGGTTTTCTAGGTTCGTAGTAACTGGACAGTATCATCCACACACATTGTCCTAGAGAGAAAAGCTAACTGGGTTTGGACCTGATAAATGAGTGTAGTATTCCCATTTCACCTCAGCAAGTATATGAAATGTTGTCAAAAGGCAGAGCTGTGTTTCAAAATGGTGTTGAGAGCAAATGTTGCACTTTGTGTTCCACAAGCTGATGGAGATTGAGGGGACCTCTTTCTGAATACAAGGAGGACAAGGTAATATCTGGAAAGAGCTGGTGCAAATTTAACAAGGACAGGTTGTGTCTTGCCAATCTGACTGCCCTCTGTAATTAGATTCATCTCTCTGTAGACCAGAAGAGATCCATGGATTTTGTAAATTGAGATTAGGATGGCCTTTGAAAGGGTATCCAGTAATTTTTTGGTAGACAGGTTGGTGAGATATGGATCTGGGAATAATAGGATGGGTGAAAAATGGGATAGACTGCCAGGATAACAGAAAATCCAACTGCTCTCTGGTTCCCAGCACTGTCTTTCAGGTATCAGTAGGGGAACCAGTGCTATTTTCTATAAGCGTATAACAGCAACTGAGCCTGTACTCTCTGTTCAGCCCCTGTGAGATAGTGTCAGCTGGTGGAGACACCACCTGAAGGTCACGCTTGGCTTTAGGATTGTCTTCCTTCATAGACAGACCTGCTCCCACTGTCTTCTGAAAGGCAGTCATAAATTCATGAGTTTCATGAAGTACAGCAAAAAGAAAAAAATGCAAATTCTTTTACTTTTGACAGAATAACATCCTGCCATGGCAGAAATGCTCAATAAGTAGAAAGCAGTATCACAGGGAAGGACTTAGGGGTCTTGATGGATAACCTGGATGTAAGTTAGCTGTGTGCCTTTGTAGCAGAGAAGCCCAAGTAGATACTGAACTGCATTAGCAAGAGCTAGAAGGTTGAGTCAAGTGATCCTTCCTCTCTTGGGTATCTGTGAGACCATAACTGGAGTAGTATATCCACTTCTGGGCACCCCTCTACAAAGAGACAATAAAAATCTGGAATAAATATAAAGGAAGTGCACTAGGATGGTCTGATGGAGAACATGATGAATGAGGAAAGGCTGAAGAAATCAAGTTTGTTTATCCTGAAAAGGAGACAATATAGGGGAGATCTTATTGCTGGCTATAACTCTCTGATGGTAGGTGCATAATGATAGAATGAGGGTCAACAGGTTGCATAGATATTAGGGAAAAAAAAAAAACAAACCAAAAACCAAACCAAACCAAAACACTAAATGGTTGGCCAAACCCTGGAAGGTGTTGCCTGGAAAGACTGTGGTATCTCTGTCCTCGGAAAAATCAAAAACTTCTCTGAATGTGGCCTCGAACAACCTGATTTGAGTTGGCTTGGCTTTCAGAAAAGGTTGTGTTAGGTCACCTTCTGAAGTACTTCTATTGATAGTCTGGTGTGATGGTGACCAACATGCAGAAGGACCAGTCACTACAGATTCTGGATCCAAGAGAGTAGGAAAGATTATGAGTGCCTCCCAGAGTGTGTATTTGCACAAGAGTTGAACTATGGCACATCTACCTTCATTTGGATATCTCTCCCAATCTAGAAATGTCATTAAACATACATATACACAGCTATCTAAAAAAACCCCAAACAATCCAACCCGAACCCCAAAACTCAACAAAAAACACTTGTAAAAATCAGCCATTTTACATAAGAGGAATGTTAGGTGAAAGAGTTGTACACTGCTTTTTTCCTCCAGCTCTTTCCAATGTAAGTATAAAAGTCTGAGCAAAGAGCTTATGTACGTTTCTTATAGAAGTTGAAATAGGCTAGAGAGGTGAACCAGAGTTAATTCACCAATCACAACATTGAAATACCTGCACTGGAGTTTTTTGTGCTAAGTAAGCTCAAGGAACAGGGCAGAATATTACATCAGTAGCTGTAGGAGGCTGCTTAAATGGATATCATTGAAGTTGAAGTTCAAAAATTTTAAGGTTTAATGAATCTCCATGGGTAGGTTTATCTTATAATTGCAGATCACATTTAGACGAACAGGACTAATTAGAATTGACTTATAAATGCGTTTAAGTTTAATTGAAAGTAAGATTTTCCTGTGTTAAATTCAAGATGATTGTGTGGTAACATACAGAGACTCATTTTAAGCAGCTGATGAATAGGACTAAAACCTGATATCCATGTATCCTTTGTGGGGAGATTTAGCCTTCCTGTTACCTTTTTTTTTTTTTTTTTTGTCTATTAAATGTTAAAATATACTCTAAACAAGCAAATTACTTTTGGTCTCGAAGCACTTGATTTTCACAGGGAACCCAAGAACACAAACCTTATAAATTAATTTGTAAATATTTTATTTCAGAACTCTTATAAATAATAAAGAAAATAAATAAAATGCAAAATTCCCCAGAGACCACATAGCTTTTTGAACAACTATATTAACAAAACGTTCGTCATCCATTACAGCTACAATACATGTAAGCTTTAAAGCTTTTAAATTATTACGGATATGAATATGAATAATAATAATTGGTACATTCTATTATGAATTAAATTTCTAATTATTATTCATAAGTTCTTGGATTTTCATTAGTATTATGGACTTTTGATTTACATAGTAATGTTATTATGTCTCATAATTAGTCAGCACATAAATGCTGTTCACAACTTACGGTAAGAATGGTTCACTACCTCCTCATTGCTGAATTTTAGGGTGGTTAATAGTTTGCAGCTTTTATAATCTGACAGTCTTGCATACAGCCAATAAATACAGATGTAACTAAATTCTGCTTGCTAAGTTTCAAAGGATTTGAGTAACTGATCTAAACACTATTTTAATACTCCATGTTTACTAGAAAGCAAAGTTTGCTCTTGTGGAGCAGTATCTTTCTTGTATTTGTTGACTAGTGAAAATGGGGATGACAAAGAAAGACTGGAATATATCCGTAAGTTGATAACCAGGTTTCTCTGATTAGTGTTCAAGAATGTGAATACCATACTTCTCCAATGAAAGTTAGCAGGTCAGTAAGGAGTATTGAGTACTGTCTTTTGACAGCTGGGATGTAAATATATGGGAAGCAAAAAATTCATAAAGCAGCCTGTCACTGAATTTTCTAATAGTAAATCAACATAAAGTGGCTGATATAAGAATTCATTTTTTAGGTGTGCAGGACTCGTATGTATGTACATCAAGAAGCCAAACATCTGATCATGGCTGTACATGAAAAAAGTGTACCTGCATTGTGTCAGGGGCAACAGATACTGGTCCCTGGTGAAACACACAAAGATAGAAAAGTACTGTTTGTCCACTTTGGCCCCTCCCCAGAGAATCCTGCTTTGGCTGCTCCCCAGAAAGTCCAGCTTTGGTTCCTACCCAGAAAGTTCTGTTTTAGGACTGCTCGGAAAAGTCTAGACCCTTGGAGATCTTTCTAGATATAGGTGGCCACTTCTTCTGACATAGGCTGGCCCCCTGCCTCAGAATGAGTGTGCATTTTTGTTAGTATAAAAACCAGAGCCTCATGCGATGTGGGGGAAGCATGTCCTCATACCACCCAGGTCAACATTGCCTCTGTGGGGATGCCAGCTAAGGTTGAGCCTGCCACCTCGCGCTGTGATGATGATTCTCGGAGCTGGTTTCCTGATCACCCTCATAGGGTCCTTGGGGTTGGTAATATAAACAAACATCAGAAGTATCCTTTACTGCATCCTTTACTATCTCTATATTTTCCTATATTAATAAACTAGTTGTGAGTTCCCTATTTGTCTCTCGCTTTCTCTCACCTGGAATCCTTGAACGCTGAAACATACATTTTTCATAAGATGTCAAAAAAAATTTCTGAGTCAGCTGGAATACTTTGACACATAAAGCATTATAATATTACACACACTCAGACATGATAGAGGACTTACGGTCTTCAGGTGTAAGACTTGAAGGTGTAAGAAGGTGTAAGACCTGTAAAGTGTCTATATGGAAGCAGCTATACATGGGGTAGACATCTAAGATTGGATTATAATCACTAGAGTATTTGCCAATACATTCAAAGCTCATTTATTCTGATAAACAACTCCTAATGCTCCATTCATACTAATAAATTAAATCTGCCTAGGCAGATTCTAGGCATTGGGGTCACCTAGCAGACACTGCCATGTCTTTATGTCAGTTAAGTCTCCTATTTTAACCTGAAAGTTGTCTATTGTAATCATCTCTGTACCATTTTAATATCTAGACCATGCCAAGAATCGTCCAGATTTGATAATTGTCCAGAATGCCAATGAGTCCAATTAACAGCAGGAAAGTTTCTGAAGAAGTTTCCACTGCCAGGAGCATATCCAAACCTGGCTGAATTGTAGAACCAACATAACTGTCTACTGCCACTTGAGATGGTTGGAGTTGTTTCACCTGCCCTTCAGCTGCTGCTCTAGAAGGGGAATGTTCCACCATAGCTCCTGTATTATATCTCCCAACCCTGTGTGGATACCTTGCATATCCAAGAAGTTTTCTTATGAAACTAGATATCTAAATACGGGCAAAGGAATAGAATCTCAGTTAAACTGAATTGCCACATAGAGTCCTTCAGATGTTAGAGCCCCATTTTCTTTAATAGCTGTCTGAACAAGGAGACATGCAGATGCCTAATCTGGTTTTGAAACCTACCCTAGATGCTGGGACTTTGTTTGTTTGTGGGAATAAAATGGTCCTTTAAAATTTAATTAAAGTTATTTATTAATGCTCTTCAGCAAGACAGTATCATATCATTAATGCTTCACTGCTATATAGTTTTGGTGTTGTCTGTTACAGCAATTTTAATGATAAATTTGTTTGTTTTAGAAATGTGGACTATGCCAAAGAGCAATAAATTTGGGTATCTTATTAGACAAAATATTGAAGTGAGTTAATGAAAGGAGAAAAAAAGGTTATAGAAATTAAATAATGTAGGTGTGTGCATACACAGCATATATATCTGTCCTGGGACAAGGGTTTAACTTTGCAATAAGTATTGTGTTACCTGAGGAAACAAACAACAAAGAACAAAGAGAACTTCCCATCAAAAGTTTGCAACAAAAAGAAACTGGAATAATGTTTAGTTGGAAACGGAAAGAAATTTCAATCCAGAAACTGATACATGATTTGATTGCTAGGTCTCTGTACAGCCCTATCAGATTTAGTAAAGCTTCATGTAGCCAAAACAGCCTTGCTGAAATTATACATTTCTGGGTTATGGTTAGAACAAAGACCATTATATGTTATTTCTAGAAATAGTGATGAGTATGCAGGAAGGGAGCAGTAACACTGATTGAAAGAAGCCATTCTGAGAAAATAAGGAAAAGACTAACCCCACTCCAAACAATAGAAATAAATTAAAAATAGGAATTAAAAAAAAAAAAAATGTTGCCGAGAAGATATAGATGGAAAATCGAAAAATAGCTGAGGGAGATTAAAAAAACCCCAAACAAGTAGTTTTGGTAACATAATGCTTGTTAGTGGCTTGAATTAATCCTATGGTCTTTTTTTTTCTATCATTTTTGTAAATACAATGAGAAAATGTTCTGACTTGTTATCCATTAGTTCTTTCAGCATCATTAGCAGCTTCCAAGAAACTGAAGAAAACTGCTTGTAATGAGGTTAATAATACATATATTTTATCAGGAAAGTTTATATCTCTCTAGCATTTTAATTTGGCCACCTCTGACTACTGTGGCAGTTAGAATGGTGATAAAAATCATTAGATTGAATAGAATGACTCACCCATTACAGCCTGGTGAAAAGTCAATATTGACACTCCCAATGATCTCATATGCACCTTTCATGTATAACTCCTTGATGCAACTATGTATCTGTAATCACTCTTTTCAGGGAGAAAACTCCTGTAAGGTTAAATTCAATAATCCTCACAAGAAATGATGATTAGAGGACCTGAATATCCTTGATAAATTTTAGATTAACAGACAAGATGACATGTAAGCACAAGATATGAGCAATGATTAAAAGAACATTATGAAGAAGGGATCACACAGTGGTTTCAATAACGCGTCATCTTTTTAACAGTTTAGGTTTCTATAATGATCCTTGGATGCTTGCTTCATCTACTCTGAGCAAAAGAAGCCCAGTGCCAAATATTTCCTCACACCAAAGGTAATGGTTTCAATTCTGTATCTGCTTCTTCACTAAACTAACATTAACATTTCCAAGGAACAAACACAAAGCTGAGCATTATGCAGCCAGTTCCACACATAGTGCTTTGATCTAACCTTTGCACAGAATCACAGAATGGTTGAAGTTGGAAATGACTAACAGCAGTCATCTAGTCCAACCTCCCTGCTCAAGCAGAGGCGCCTGTAGAGGAGTTTTCTTTTAAAACATGGACATGCGAGCAACCCAGTCGTTACTGGGGAGGATTGAAAAGCAGCGCGACCTCGGCTCATCCTTGATCGGCAACCAGCGAGGAGAAGGGCGACACCCGGAGGCTGAACAAGGAACTTCGCCACCCGTTCTCATCGACAGGCGTACGCGTGGACAGCGGCCTGTAACCAGTCAGTGAGCTGAGAGGCGCGTGGACTGAGATCCGGGGTCCAATCAGAGGGCAAAAAATAGCGCGTGGACAGGATCTTGCGGGTATATAAGTGTGTCGGTTGGAGGACTAAACGGCTGCGCTTGATCACATTGATCGTGTGTGTTTGCTCAGTATCAGCTCCTGGAGTCACCTAAAGCACATTGCTCAGGGTTGTTTCCAGACAGCTCTTTAGTATCTCCAGGGACAGTGACTCCACAACCTCTGGGCAGCCTATTCCTGTGCTCAGCCACCTTCACAGACAAGAAGTCCTTCCTCATGTTCATACCAGTTGCATCTCCTCCTATCCTTTGGCACCACTGAGAAAAGTCTAGCTGTATCCTCTTGACACTCTCCCTTCAGATACTTATCCACATTTACCATCTCCCCTGAGTCTTCTCTAGGCTGAACAGGCCCAGCTCCCTCAGTTTTTGCTCATAGAAGAAATGTTCCAGACCCTTAATCGTTCTTTTCTGGACTTCTCTTTGATTAAGGCAATAAGTATATGATGTGGAGAAGTTCACTCTGAGAGAAGTCAGGAAGGCAAGGAATGTACAGCCCCTGGACTTCATTAGAAGAGATTTTGGCTTGCACGGAAATGGTAGATGGGATCCTGTGAGACGTAGCTGTGAAAGGCAGAAGAGCTTACGAGTATGAGGTGGGTAAGTTATGATTCGGAGAAGAACAAACTTGCCAACAAAGTTTTCAAGCTGACAAGCAGGTATTCTTTATTGCGGTGCTGGGAGACATGGGGGATAACTTCTCCTAATGTGTGTCCCCGTATTGCTACACAAGCAATGCTTATATAGTCCC
>JBCJKH010024716.1:0-12805 GCA_039877255.1 Loriculus beryllinus | reverse complement strand
ACACTGAATTCTAGGCTACGTTGAACATACCAGATTATCTAGAAAACACTGAGTAAAACCACAAACAAAAATCCCATGGCATCCATAATTTCAAGAAAAAGAGGCAAAACAAACAAAAAAATAAAAACACAAACCAAAAACCAAGCAAACAAAAAAACCCACAAAACAATAACAGCCCAAGGCATCCATAATTTCAAGAAAAAGTTAGAAATAGCAGTTTGTGAAATGCGTATTCAGCCAGACAATTATATTTCCATAGCTTTGGAGAGTTCCTTCCTTCTCACATTCACAGGAATGTATTTATCAATTTTTTTAAAAAAATAAAACTCAAAACTCAAACCAAATAAAAACCCACAAGCACTCCCCACCCATTCAGTTAGCATAAGTTCACAAAAATACGCAGTTCAATGATAATTTTTATACCTAAATTTTTACTATTTAAAGCAGAACTGAAATATTAACTATAAAAAATTACAAAATTTATATAAAAAAGATAAGCAGATACAGTGAATATTATTTTATGCTTGGATTTTTATAAATTTGTCTAACACAGCTGTTATTTTCTGGGAACAACATATCTATGACAGTGTTACTATTTCACAAAAGTATTCCTGAAATTTCATTATATATCACATTCACTATAGAAACACAATACCTTCAAAGTAGCTGGCTTCCTATAACATCAGACCTTTAACTTTATTGCAAATTGTGCTTACATTCAAACTCTTACAACCATTGCTGTTTTGACACCACTAGGATTCTTAATTATCTGTGTTTTCAAAGTTCAGAATTGAATTCTTTTAATTTGAACTATGCTTAAAAAAAACATTCTATACAATACTAAGTACTCAGACAGAAAAAATATTTTGCCTCCAACCTCATGTCTAAATCTAAATTTAAAATATGTTTGTTGTCCTTGCTTTAAAACGGCTGAACAGAGAAACAAAACCAGCCTCACTTCACAGGACTGTTGTGAAGACTAAACTAAGCCTTCAGTCTTAGGTTAATGAGGTAAAGAGGGAGTCAGAATCTATGCATGAGAGGGAGTAACTTTGTTATCATATCGGAATTCTGTGAAGATCATCTGTGGCCATTACTTGAGCAATAAGGATACTTCATATTTGCTAATTTAAAACTGCCCAGCCTTCACACTGAAAAAAGACTATTAAAACCTAGTATGTGATCATGCAGTTAAAAGCTTCTTACATTTTTAAGAAAAATTATAGGAGTTACAGTTATTAAATATTTGTGTGTGTCTCTTTTGAAATGGCACATAAACTTCCAATATTTTAGAACATGAAGATTTCTGGGTATTTTTTGAAAGAGACAGCATCCTGCTGCATGCCAGTTATCACAGAGGTCAATGAGAAATTTTTCAGCACCAATCTTTAACATGGCTAAATTTTCAAAGCTAAAGTGGAAAAAATGCTGATGTTTGGATACATTACAGCATGTAGAGTCTTGAGCATAGTGGTTCTATAAAGCACATGGAAGGACTACAAAATAATTTCAGAACTCTTTTAACTCTAACTAGTTACAGTACTGGAAATTATTTTTAACTTAAATCCCTAGCCCCACCCTGCAGTGAACTAGCCCTTCCGGGTAACTCCCAGTTTACATCCTGGCATGGCGTGCTGTGGTATGGAATACTTCTTTCGTCAGTTTGGGTCAGGTGTCCTGCTTCTGCTTCCTCCTGGCTTCTCCTCCTCCTTGGCAGAGCATGAGACTCAGAAAGTCCTTGGTCGGACTAAACATCACTGAGCAACAACTAGAAACATCGGTGTTATCAGCGCTGTTCCCAGGCCAAAAGTCAAAAACACAATGCTGCACTAGCTACTAAGAAGGAGAAAAATGACTGCTGCTGCTGATCCCAGGACAGTGTCTTAGACGGTCTCAGAAATTCCAGTCAGATGCAGAACTTTCCAAAGATTATCCTTCTTATTTTTTTTTTTACTTAATGTGCAAGTCAGTTTTGACACTACCCACATTATACTCTTAAATCTCACCACGTCTTCAGAAATACAAATGTCTTATTGGCATTTCAAACACCATGTCCTGCACTTGATTAGATGATTAGTAAATCAGCCTCTCATTGAAGAGAAAAAAGAGGGGAAGACTACAATTGTTTTTCTCTGATATGATTAGACAGTGATTATATTTTAGTTTGAAACCTTCTGAATTTATCTGATTGCTACCAATTGATCCTATTTCCAGCTACAGCAGCTACTGGTGCTTCATAAAAAGAGACGAGGCACCTTCAAGTTTCATCTGTTGTATGTCCTTGTTTGCAGCTGGCAGGTCTTTCTGACCCACTTGCAGACCAGTGTCTCGATTCCTGAGTATATGATTTGGTTTTCTTAACCATCTTTACTACACAGAGCTACATGTTAACATTTTAGAATTAAAATGAAGGTTAATGTTCATATAAGCATAAAAAGGGAGGCATGAAGTGAAAGCAGAATGAGTTTATACATCATACTGAGAAAGACTGCGCATCCTTAATCACCTTGAACAGCACTTCACTGAAAAAACATGAAATTCAAATTTGACAGGGTAGAGACATAATTTGCTCTATAAGAGCACAGTATGTTCTTTGTACAGCACCACAAACATCCTTTAACATTATGACTGGTTAAAGCAAGTCTATTTTAATTCTCTCAATATTGTTGGGAGAAGGCAGTTTATCTAGAAACTCTGATGAACCTACATACTATTTTGCTTTAATGCCTTTTCCCAAACCACCATTCAGAAAAATCTGGGATATTGAGTTCCCCAGAATCTGCAGAAAATTCTATTAACTTTGTTAGATTGAACCTTGCTGTTGATATAACTAATTTTCTACCTTATTCAGCTTAACTGTATTAGCAGATCAATATCATTAGCAGAAATAGGAAGTGTAATAACAAATGGCTGACACTACCTCCGTAGGGACACACTAGTTACATCACACGTTGCAGTGACAATCTTTCTGAATTCTGAATTTCTGAATAAAGATAAGACATTGGTATATGACATCTATTCCAGTAAACTGTGTGTTTATGCAATCTACCCAAATATAATTTGTTTTCAAATTTAGAATGACAGATAAAGTAAAAGAAGTTTTAGACTATTAAATTTGCTGAAGTTACAACCTGTATTAATAAGGGTAAAAATACATCAGAATCAAGATAGTAGAGTGAAAAAATTATAGTATGGGAGATGAAAGTATAAAAAAGAGCAAAAGGAGAAATGTTGCCTTTTAAGTTCTATGAAAATATGATGCCTTCATTATATTTTAAAATTTAAAAAAATTAAGATTTTCAGTAATTACCAAGTTAAGCTAGATCACACAAAACCAAAATAAAAACATTTGACACTATTTCTCTGTAATGACAACGATATTGACAAAAAGAGCAAGAGGTGACTCTTGCAGTAACCAAAGCGATATTTGGAAAAACAAACAAAGAAACAACAAAAACAAAACCAAGCAAAAACAAACAAAAAACTAACAAAAGTAAAAAACCAAAAACAAACACCTGGTCACATGGTCAGATCCTCTTTTTTATGAAAGTAATTGGAATGAAATGCTTGCACTGGAAAAAAAGAAGCAGAATTGAGATTAAAATGTTCAGAACGTACATCCAGAGAAAATTCATGGTATACATTTTTCTATTCAGTATGCTTGAAACTTGCTATTGCCTACGGTTTTAGCTTCTTGAGAACTTGTCTAAAAAGTGTGTGAAAGTGTTTTGAGATTACAAGCTTCTGAACTGTTTGTTTAAGCCATCAAGTACACTACAAAGCTGCATGCATTTCTGTATCAACCACACTAGCTCACATTCTTAAAGAAAAAAATAAGAGATTGAAATTACCATATGAAGACATATTACATGCTGGATTTCTGTCAGTGAACGAATCTACAGGTCTGGGAACTGCAGACTGCAACATATTGGAAGGGGTCTTAAGTAGGTTTTGCCATTCAGCAGTACAACAATTATTCCAATATGAGAGAAATTTTCCTGTCTTCAGTCCTGATCTCTAGTTCTGAACCAAACTGGCACATTTTTCTACTTGCTGTTATACTTTTAATCCTGATTCTTATCACATCCTTTTTTTTTTTTTTTTTTTTTTTTTTTTTTCTGAACACTAGTAGAAGAGAAGAGTTCAGCATTGAAGTCTTTTTATGAAATAAAATTACAGAAGGCAGCCTAATATCTTTCTGTAAAAGGTTACAACATATGATAAACCATCCTCTTCCCAGGCATAAGCACTCATCTATGATGTGGGAACATGGAAGAATAAATCCAACTGCAGAGAAAGAAAATCTTGCATCATGCAAGCACGCTTTAATTACACAGCAGTATTGAACAAATCTGATCAACATCAAAAAAAAGTAAAGATCAGTGGGAGCAAGCTAGGTGTGGAATGTGACTGCAAACAAGAAAGGTTCCTATGACAACTCCAGAAACAAAGCAAGAAGGAAAACCCTTTGCTGCTAATCAAGGTAGGATATCAACTGATGAAGGAAGAACACAAACAAGCTTTATTACTGAATTCCTTCTTGTCTTAGCCTTTACAGGTGAGATCTTATTCTCAGTACTCTTGTTACAGTACTTAGTGGCAGTCTCAGTGATGGAGTGAATTATTACCCACAAAACAAAATCAAGACAGAGAGGACAATCACTTGATCAGAATGGGAAATATCAAGTCTGTAGGACAGCATTTGACTCATGAACATTAAGAAACAACGTTGCTTTGAGGCTGCTATCATCTTCAAAAGACTATTTTTCTGGCACTACTACTACAAAAGTAGATAATTTTCAAGGGGAAGGGAAAAGGAATAAACACTGAGCAAAAGCCAAGTCCACAGTTTTCCTGTGTGAGGAAAGACCAAGTATTTAGAATCTCTCAAATATGCTTCCCACTGCCTACTGGTAGCATACCACCACTAGTCTTGATGATTGCCATAAAGCATTGCCATAATACAAAAATAAAACACTACATAAATCGGTGGTCACCAGCAACAAAGAGTACCCTTTGTTCTGTAAAATAATCCTAATATAATCGTAAAGTGTTTTCTGCTGTCAGGGCATTGAGAGAGTAGCAGCACAGAAAGCTGTGGAACAAGAAAACAAGGTATGCTTGTACATGTTAATAGAGAGCTGAAGAATTCCTAGCAAGTGGAATAAATCCCACAGGGAAAAAAAGGAGACCTATTCCTTAAAACCTAAACAGGGAATTTCCAGAAAGTTTGGAAGTACAAGGGACTGACCAAATAAGCAGACTCTTGATCACTTACATATTCAAAATTTCTTCTACTGTTTAGATAAGCTCCCACATCTGAAGCTCTGACAAAACCTGGAATATCTACAGTACTGACTTGCTTACTGAAACCAGAGTTCTTTTGCTCCTTTTCAGATGAAGAATGTAATATACATAATTTAGTTAATACACAAAGTACTGCATTAGAAATGAAACTGTGGTGCACATTAAGGTACTTCAGAGCTGCATCAGCAGGGGTGGGGTGCATGGTGTACAGCACTCTTAAGTAAGAGGGAGTGGTGAGCAGTAGAATAAAATGCCAGAAATAGAAAACATCAATACTGCTAAATTATAAACATACAGAAAAGACTCAGAAATAACATGCAAATAAAGACCTGCTGGTTTAATACTGTCACAGGAAACAAAAAAGGTTTTTAGAGAAAAGACGAACTTGACACTCATCCATATATTATGCATATCACTGCACAATGTTAAAGGTCACATTAATGTGGTGTATATATATATATATTCGACTATTATAAAGATTAGGTTCTTGAATACTGCATTGTCATCATACATAAAATGTCACTATTATATATTAGGCATTTATTTCTACGAATTTTGAAACATTTATCCAAAGTTTATATACCTTTGGTTGCTTTGTGATCTGAAATGGTAAATGTCATGCATAATAATTGTGTTTGAAAGGAAAACTTTGAAGAAACAAAATACAGGAACAACAATCTTGCCTTCCTCTAAAGGGATATTAAGGGTCATCTGTGTTTTGCATAAGAAATACTTCATACAAAGCGTTATTTCCCATACTTAAAAAAAATCCTGTCTTTCATGCCTGAGAGCTAAGGTAAAAGAAAAAAAAAGTTTGGATATTTTCGTACGCCAAAAACTTTTTCGTATGCCAGACTGCACTTACAAGTATTTCTGATAGAATGCAGTAAGCCGAATCACATGCTAACTGGCAGTGCAGTACTTACGGCCTTGATTCCATTTTCTTCAGTTCAGACATCCACAGAATTTTTGTTTGGGTATTATGATAAAAAGTACAGATATTTTATGTACCACAATCCAGCCACCCTTTTTATCCAGTGATTTTCTGGATTGTATTAGCCTGCATCTATTTATGTCATTTAGTAATTTCACAATTTGATAATTTCACTTGATTAATTAGCAATCAGATACAACTTAGGTTGCTTAAGCATAGTTGTGAACTTGAATAGAGTTAAAAAAAATCATAATTACACAAAACAGGCAATTCACAAGAAGATACAAAGACACTTTTCGTCAATAAGTCTAGTAGCATGAAAGAGAGCAGTGACTGTTGCTTACCTAAACTTTAGCAAGGCTTTCAAAGAAGTGTTCCAGAGCAGCCTCATAGCCATGTGACAGAAATACAGACTCAATGTAATGGGCTACACAGCATAGGAAAGGCTTGGTGGACCAATAGCCAGCGACTCAGCCAAACCTACATTTGGGTCAATACTTGGGCATATAGAGTTTAATTCCTGTACCAGTGATGCAGCCAAAGGAATAAACCCTCACTAGGTTTGTAGGGAGTATCAAGTTAGGAGAGCAGTCAGCAGACTGGAGGGAAGTGGCGCTCTGCCTCTGGGACAATGGACCAAGAGAAATCTTACAAATTTCCAGGTGCAAACGTAAGGGTTATTTTCTCCCTGCATGTGGGAGAGAATAAGCTTTTGCAACACTTCATACTACAGAAAAAAGACTTGGGGTTGTGGTAAAGAAGCTGAGAAGTGTGCCTTGTAGTGATAAAAGGTAACTGCACACCAGGTTCATTTGCCAGAAAATAGGCATACAGTCACTGGCAGTGGTACTTTTTAGTTATTTAGGTTTTCAGGAGCAAATGCCCCTTTTTCCCCTTTCAAGAGCCATGACAGCTGAAAGCAGAGAGTTCAGAAGACACATTGAGGTGACTGGAGGTTGGAGCACCAGACAGGACAGGCTAAGGCATTGGTTTATTTAGCTTCAAACACAGAAGCTGCAGGGGAAAACCAGCTCAGACTTCTACCACTAATGAGTGTGGAGCTCGGAGGGGGTGCAGAAAGGCAGAAAAGGATTACGGAGAAGACAAAGCTTAGGCTTCCAAAGGGGGAAAGAGCAGGAGGAAGGAAAAAAAAAGTCAACGACCATAAATTACAGCAAGAGAAATTCCAATTTCATCTGAGGAGAAAAACAAAATGAAAACTACCTCCACTGAAGGAGCAGTCAAAATATTGGTTGGATGTCCAGAGGTATTGTGGAATTACCTTTCTAGGTGACATTCAAAAATCTGACTGGACAGCTCCACTATTTATATCCAAGTTCTTAGCCAGTCCTGCTTAAAAAATAATGAGTTTGGACCACAAAATGTTCCTTCAAAACTAATTTATTCTTGGATCTTATCATTATGTTCTAGCTTGCATAGTTTATATGTGCACTGTGCAAAGTGTCAGTGCCAGACCACAGAACTTTTCCTAAGACTTATCTGTTCTACTTTTATTGCAACTTCAGACTGCACAGATCAGGGTTTGGTTTTTTTACTAGTTCATGATGTAAATTCTATTCCATCACATACTTATCTTGAAAAGAAATAAGTTATTTAAAAAATTCATTGTTTTGGAAAATCAGGATGAGCAAACTGAAATAAAAATCACCAACTAAATGTTACAGAGAATATTGAAAATCATATGAATTATGAATGTCTGCAAAGAAAATGTGAAAATTTTAGAGGAGCTGTAACTAACATTTCAAAGCCAAATGAAGTGAGCTTGGAAAATAATGCACCAGATGGAAGAAATATATATACTCGGTGAATAACTGTTTCTTTGCTTGCTATTCTAGCTTACTTTCAGACACATTTATCACCACTGAAAAAAACTGCGACATCTTGAAATAATAATACTGTTCTTTATGTCCTGTTTTTTTTCCTTCATTGTAGGAAATAGAAAAGTAGTAATAGAAGAAACACTAGAAGCATCTTTATTTAGAATATGAAATGGTTGCTTATGACCAATTATTATACATATTACATAATCATGAGTTTATCTAAGGCTCCTCATAAATGAAACTGACAGATAGGTTCTGTTTTTACATTTCCTACATTTGGGATATTTTGGATGTGTGGAACTACACAGGAATTTATTTAATTGGCAAGTATTTAGGATATGTCAGGCTGCTTTGCCAGTACATGCTTAAATACAAATGCATATGCTGAAAATGGTGCTGTCAAACCACATACTTAACTGAAGCCTGATAAAGTTGTGCCAATATGAAATCTGCTAATAGAGTGATAGTAAATAAAGATATTTCAGATTAGTTCATTAGTGCCACAACAGGAGGATATTTTGGGTTTAGTTTACTCAGAATGATGAGGAAATTGACAGGGATATACTACCCTTCACACAGAAATCCATTTTCTACATGTGAAAGCTATGTGTGGTCTTCAGGTACTGCAAATCCATCTAGCTTGTGCTTTACAACACCTTAGCATACTGGCTGATTTTTGTGTGCACTAATTGCATTGGACCAACGGTTTTAAGCATTAAGTTTTGCAAATGCTGGCATATACTAATAAATGCTACTCACATGCACATATTCTTTAAAAGTAAATCTCAAAGCCCAATCAGATTATTCATTATTTGGCTTCTATTGCTATGAGGAAAAAAAAAATAAAAAAAAAAAAAATGCTTTCAGAGATATAAACTGCAAGACAAATACTACAGAAAACAATGTGGTACAGACATCAAATACTAATGTACTTTCAGCATTTTGCTAAACTATGAATTTTTCTAAGAATGAATTCCTCTGTTAACATAGGTTTTAATGTTGCAGTGAGATTAAGTTAGTACCCAATGAATAGAGATAAAAAAAAAATGTTTTTCTTGTTTTGTGTTATGACTGTAATGATTTTGCAGAATCACTGCAGCAAGTTGTGGAAGAGGCAGAAAATGAATAAAACCTGCTGACTGCACTGAGGATAAAGAAATTGCTGTGAATTTTCACCTGTGCCGCACTATGCTATTTACTGCATAGTACACAGATAATGTTCAGTTCAGATGCAAGCAGAAAATAAAGGCCTTACAAGTCCAGATGTTTTAACACTGAGGAAAAGATAAAAGCTGAATTTTAAAGTGTTGATGTTTTTCTTTCTAAAATATTTTTATTTTAATTTCTCACCCCCTAAGGCACTTCTTTTCCTGTTTTCTTTAAAGCAACCAGATGGTTGAAACTTGTGGAAGAAGAGCTATTTGCACACTTCAATTTTCAGTCTCTACAAATTTTGGTTGAAAATTCAACATTGTTACTTTAGAATAAAATTGTCAATTACTCATTCAAAAACACCACTGTTGAAAAAAAGGTAGCTAAGAACAATAGTTAAATTAATTTTTTCTCTCCTCAAAGACTGCAAATCCTTGCTTAAGGAATAATGAAAGACGGTTTCTTGCCTGAGCTGCCTGTAACACACAATTCAACAAAATCAAGTATAGCAATAACATGAAGCTGTAAGATTCAGAGTTTTTTGAGATACTCTAAAGTCCACAGGAACTCTGTTAATAGTGCCAAAATCACATACAACTTGCATAATAATCAGATCAGTGTGAGACCATCTATGTAGACATAGTTGCACTGCACAGGGAGCTAAAATTGATTTACAACATCTTTAAAAATCATATAGGCAGCAGCTTAAACTGAGCCCTGGTTCTTTCCTAGATTCAGAACTGTCTGCGATTTGGAAACAAGCAACCCTGTTAGGAATTGTCAGAGCTGTATTTGTACTTTATTTCAGACAATAGGTAAAGTCCAACTTCCCTGTTTCCTCACCAGACAGGAAACAGACTTTAGAGAAGCCTAGGCTTTATCTTGGTCTGACAATTTTGATGAAAAATACATACCATTGTGCAAAAGTTAGCCTTAGAAAGGGATAACAGGGAGAAAAATAATCCAGCTATTACCACATCATGTTTTGAACATGAGCTCTGTCTCCTTAGAATCATTTAAACCTGCCTTGCAGTTACACAGGTCCTACCTATTCTCATCTATACATGTTTAACACAAGCTCCCAGGAGCTGCAGAGAGGAAAACTTGGGTCTATGCTATCCTTTTACACAAAAACACGTGCTAACTTATTGCAGCGTGCATGATTGATGTTTTTCCTTGACCGCTTCTTCCATCATACAACGCTTTTTTTAAAAAAATACCAGCAAATATAAGACAAGTCAGTCATGCTTTCTGGAATAGCTTGATGTTTTTTGCAGAGTAGCATGGGTGGTGCAATCAGCCAGGCAGGGGTATCTGGGCTGCTATAAAATAGAGAGATAGTCTAAAGCTCATTGTACTGTTCTATTTCCAGTCCCAGGCTACAGAATTCAGTCTAAATCAACAGCAGCTGGTAGTACAAGCTTAAGTCCTTGTGAGTTCTAAGCTCTTTCTGGCAGTGGAGAAGACAACTGGAAGAAGGGGAAAATGGATGTCGGTAGGAACACAGAAACTATTCCATACACATGCTTGTTAAAAATAGGCTCTTTTCCCTGTTCATTTACTCAGGATTTAGCAGTGTCCCTATGAAAAGTTTTGGCACTTCTATGCCCACTGCCTATCTTGCTTGGTGAAGCAACACCCGGAAGTCTCACTACAGGCTTTAATCACAAGGAACAATTTTTGTGAAAATCTGAACATAAAATAATACAAAAACCTCAAGGAAGCTGTGATATTGCCTTTAGGAATATCAGAGGATATAGGTCGAAGAGGGCAGTGTAATATTAACTGTGCCCCACTGGAACAGGACCTTTTTCTTGCAAGGCAGTAAAACCAAACAAACAAAAGACCCCAGCAAAATAAAACAAATCATCCTCCCACCTCAAAGTCTTCACATTCCACCTATTCCAAAACAAAAAAGACTAAATGATAGAGAACTTAATGCTATAGAATTTAATGGATAAGAGATTCAGGCTCGAGGGCCTCAGGAGTTCCATAGTCCAACCCCCAACCTACATCAGGATCAGCTTTGAGATCAGACCAGATTGTCCAGGGCTTTCTCCAGTCTGGTCTTGTTAAGTTTAAAGAATAGAGTCTGCACAGCATCTCCTACTCATGCTCAGGGTGAAAATGCCTTTACAGACAATCTAAATCTCTTTTATCAACTTGTGCCCATTGTAATATTTTTCCTGCCATGCATCACTGTGAGAAGTCTGGCACCTGATATATTTTATATTAAATTGATGTATAAAATCAGTCATTGTATAAAACATAGTAAAGTCTTTTTAAATATGAACTGAAACTTCAACATTTTTAGCTTGTGAAGGTAGAGAAAGAAATATCATGCTTTCTCTGCCCCGGAAGTTTTAAGACTGCCACTGGGTTTTGTAGTGTCCCTGACCTACCAAGCCGACTTCGAAAACTTCAGTTAAAGCCCTTCAGGAAATGCACACAGAGAAGTGACAAATTTCTGAGGAAAAATTTGGCTGGTTTAAATGTCTACCTTCTCTGAAATAAAAGAATTTACAAGCACTTCAGCTCAGGGTCAGAACTGCTGCGGTTCCAAAGTATACGAAGCTTTGAAGCTACGTGATAATGCACATTCTCAAGAGTATGGTTTTTGGTTTAAACACTGAGCTGCATTCCAAGAGGAAAAGAAAAAGATGAAGCCAGCAACAAACCCTATGTTCACTTGCTGCAGTCATTTGTTAGAACTACCTCACATACCTCCCTTTCTCAGCATAGCACTTTAGGCACTTCATAAATATTAATTTACAGAGTAGCAAAAAGGCACAAAACTTTTTTCTCCTTTTTTTTTTTTTTCTGATTGAAAGGTAAGACAGACAGAATATCCATTCACTGCTTCACACAGAAAATCAACAGAGCCAGAAAATGAACCTACGTGCCTCAGTTTCTCAGCAGACTCAAGCACAACAGCTGCTTTTGTCCCCAGACTACTCTACTATTTAGATGGCATGGCCGTTTGGATATTTGAGATTGAATGTTGATAAAGAGACAGGGTCAAGAAAGAGGTGCTCAACTGTCTAACTCATACGGAGACCAGAGGCCATGCTCCCCAGCAAATGATTGGTTACAATGTAATAGTGACTTCTATTATCTTCCTTGGGCAACAGCAATTTCTGCTGGAAAAACAAATTTAATGTCAAGAATGAAACACTGGCAAATAAAGTTTAAAGCATGTTCATGTGATAACTCCACTATAAGCAAGCCAGCTTTTGTTTGTTTGGGGGTTTGGTTTGTTTTGGGTTTCTGCAAGCTTTTCCCTACTGACAGGCAGCTCAAACAAAAAGTTGACAACTAGAAAACAACATTAAAAAAAATTCATTCAACAGCTGCATATAAAAAAAACCATTCTATGATAAGTCTATTGTAAGTCTTTCTGCAGATATAAACAAATTAACATGCACATAGTATTACAGATGTTTGGGTATTTTTTTAATTTTAAAGTTTTGCATATGAATTTTTACTGCTGTTGTTCCTTAACTTTAACAGGAAAAAAATGTTATAACCAGTCACTGAAATAAAAATGAGGAATTGATAAAACAGTGCTAGT
>JBCJKH010024715.1:3373-13879 GCA_039877255.1 Loriculus beryllinus | reverse complement strand
GCTCTGGCTCCTCCTTTATACAGAAGAGGATATCAGGAGAGATGCTGCTTTTTATCACTTCAGAGCAAGATCAGATCAGGCTAGGGAACTTCCAAGTGAAAACCAAGTATCCTTAGCCTTTTCAATGTCGGGGAGGTTAAGCAAGGGGGTTGTGAGTTGTGTTCTTGGATTCAAGTGTCTAAATCTCACAGAAAACCTACCCAGGGTATCTAACTGCTTCTGCTGAATCAATTTTGTTTCTTGCTTACAGGGAAAGGGGAGCGAGCGGCTATGTGGCAGTCAGTTGCTGGCTGGGGTTAAACCACGACACTCACATAAGAACGTAAAAGAGTTTCTTGCTCCCTTTGGTAAGCACATCAGCCCAATAACATAGACATCAACAGAAACCGTCTTTACACTTTACAGAGGGGAATCAATAATCCTAAGAACATACACATTGTAAGTGTATACAGCCACCAGGAAGGTTGTAGGCAGTTGAAAAGATAAATCCTTCATCTCTTCAGCTGGTCAGACCCAAAGATTTGTTTAGTTAGCTGATGATGGTTTCTTTGAGAAGACCTATGTTCTTAATGCAACAGCTTAATATGCAACATTGATTTTAATTAACAAATTGCCTGTGGACCTATAGCTCTATCGTATTGTTACTGTAGCTGAGGTTAGGAAATTGTCTGAAGGAAATAAATTCGAAGCAATTCAGGCACAGGTGAATAGCCTGTTATTATTTATGAAGCATTGTCATTACAGTCACTTCTGAAAAATCATGTGTTCCCTGTGGTTCATTAAATCTGTTTTACTGCCCAAATAAATGAGCTACTTTGAGATGTCAGCTGTGAAGACTGAAATCCCAAGCAGAAGGATTTATTCCACCAAGATAGCAATCAGCAACATGAAAGACCTTCCAGAAAACATCTTTTACAAAATTCATGCTTTTATTAATTCATAATGTTAAATATTTTTAGCAGCTAACTAGTCACTGGATTTCATCAAGATGTGGACTCATAAACAAAGGAAAGGCATCAGCTTCTCTTTAACAGCTTTGCTTTGATACCCTTATTCTTTCAAAACAAAAGGTAACATTCTCAAAATGGAAATTTTCTATTTCAGCTGATCTGTCTACCAGATTGTCAGAAAAAGTCTTCAAAATGGCCAGCATGAGGCTCCCACCAAGACTTATCAATAACTGAGCAACAATAACTCCCATGTTATGGAATCAAAAAAAGGCAAGAAAGGAGCAGGAGAGTGGAAAGAATGCTTCCTTCAGCCAAGGGTTTGTGCTGCCTTTGTCACAAATAGATTTTAGAGGAGGCCAGGGTGGTCAATGTGCTTGTGGCGCCTGAGCAGGTACTTACACGGTAGCATGCTGTATTTACATCATGCTATAACATTACAGGGATGCTGCAAAGAGAGGCAGCAGAGAGGAAGGCTGCTCCTGGTGACTGTACTGTGATTTGAAGTGGAACACACTAGCAACAAGGGATGAAGGAAAACAACACCTTCCGTAAGAGCATCCAAGCAAGCCAGACCACCAGGACAGGGCAGGACAAGTGGTGGGAGAGAGCAAAGCAGGGAAATCCTGAAGGAGTGAGGACTGGAGGATTTCTGAAGGAAGCAAGAGGCTACCTGTAGTGGAGGGCAGATCTACAGCAAGCCTCAGAAATGGCAGTGGCCTTCTTAAGGACACCAAAGAGAAGTCAGGGGAAGAGGACACTTTCTCTCACCTACAGGAATACTCAAAATTGCTAAATTTGGAAGAAAGCTTGGAGAAAAAGACACATCCTTCTCCAGAGGGACATCGGTTTTACAGATTTTCACGTTTTATTTCTCACTCTATCAGGTCTGAATTTTCGCTGCTTAGATGGATATCTTGTTTTACTGTGTGTGAAATTTGGGGATTCCCCCCCCCCCTCCCTCAATAAATCTTAATTTGAAAAGGTAGAAAATCGGTAACTTACAGTAGATGGGAAGGATTTGCCCTCTGTTTTGTGGCCTTTCTGGTGCAAAGCTTGTGAGTAGGTCCTACAGCATCAGTTGTAGCTGTCAATACTGACAAACCCCAGAGAAGTAGAGGGTAGCTAAGGAATAATGTTGAAACACTGTAGGAGAGCTGCACAGGAACAGAGAGGTTGCTTTTCCTCCTTCCCTTTCTCATAGCAGCACCAAAATCTGGGAGCATATATCTTGAGTATTTGTTATCCCTTTCAGCTAAGTAACACTACCCACCCTCTTGGACCTTTCAAAGGCAAAATCTAGGTCTTGCACATGAACACGCAGTAGAAAAGTGCTGATGAGGAAATAAAGAATTGGCTGCTAGAAATCAAAGAATGACTGCCCTGATAGCTGCCTGTGACTTACTTGAGGGTCTATGGTCAAAAGATTCATGTTTATATGCGTCCTATGGGATAGCTTTTTGTATGCTTCAGAGCAAAGCATAAACCTGTCCATTACCAAACACTGCCTGTGTGGCAGCCTGTGCTTCAAACCAGTCACAGTCAGGATACTGAACATGCTTTTTTCCACAGAGCAATAGGGTATATATGGGATAAATGCAGCATATTAGATTGGTTTCCAGCCACCTACTGGTATTTCATGGCAGGAAATTTGCACAGCTCTTGTAGCCAAGTGACAGATAATAAGAGAAAGGTGCCATTGTTAGAACTATCAGTATTAGATTTTCTAATACAACCCTGTTGTAATGAGATCATACACATTGCTCAAGCTGCAATCAGAACTTCTGCTGAAGGAATGAGCCTGAATAATAATAAAAGCAGAAAGCATTTTAAGTAAATAGAATTTCCCAGACACTGCATAATGTTGTTTGTTATTGCTATCTTTTATGAGCCTTGAGAAATATATTGTATAAGAATGATTTCCTTCAATATAAGCTGTTATCATGGAGGTCTCCTATGTCAATTCTTATTTAAAATATATTTCCTTACAGTCTTGACATTATGAAAGCATAAATTAATGTGACCTCTTTGCTTCTATTCCATGTTCTTATAAAGCCCCACTGTAGCTCTCCAAAGAACAGTTACGTGCTGCTTTGTACAAATGTACCCCAAACCACTCTAGATAATAAGATTCATTTTGGCAGTAAAAATTCATTTTATGTACAGCTTTTGAAGCCCTGAAAAGCCAAGGTCTTTCAGTGAACATCCTTGCATAGAACTTTTTTTTCTAAGATGGAGAGTGAAGAAGCAAGAAGATGATCTCCTTCCTTGGTCTCCTAATGGAAAACCTCCATGAGCCCAAACAAGTGCTGCTTCTTTTGAAGAGCTTGTGGGAGCATAAACAAGGAGCCTGACAGCAGTAGCAGCTAGTGTAACAAAAACGCCCTGGCAAATGTAGAAGGGAGGGCAGACTATTTCCATGAGCTATAGTACTAGCACATGATTTCCCTCCTGCCTAAACCTTGCCATTGGCAAAAAGACAAAACAAAACAAGTGCCTACAGTGAAATGCACGTCCCTGATTCGTATTTTCCTATTAAGGCCATTTTCCTGCTTTGCACAGTTTGCTTTTTATTTTGAACACATTTTCTGTCGTTGACAGCATATTTTCACTGTTTCATCCACATCAATTTCTGACCACTGGATATTTTCTATTAGTGTAAAAGAGCTGCATGTCTTCAAAATTTCTTCCTTAGGTAGTTAAAAATCTTGTCTGCAGGCAAAAAGGAAGCATAGCTTATATAAAAAGTCAACATTTATCATTAGTACAATTGAAACCCTGAATCTAATCCAAGAATCATTATTAGTCCAGATAAAACTTATGGGAAGAGCATATGTCTATGCAGAAAATGTTCAGTAATAGTAATAGTAATAGTGATATGGTTAAATTTTTACACATGCACTTAGTTTCTGTCTTTTCCTGATGTTATGCTCACCCTCTGGTGATCCTTTTAGTTCTCAGGTTGGGGGGTTCATTCTGGTGGTGGCAGTGTTAACAGTGAGTTGTCAGTATCCAAAGTCCTTTGCCAGGAGGAAATATTGTTCACATTGTTATTTTCCCTCTTTCAGTGTTTTGGATTCATTTGGGGTCACTTTTATATATCTGCCAACATGTTTTTACACCTAGCATTTATTTCATTGATCTGCACCTTCACGTTATAGCTAATTTTTTAGCTTGAATTTACATATGTTAGATATTATTTCTTCATTCACTTTCTCAGCCTGAAAACCAGTTCCGTTCAGCTCTAGGTCTGCATTTCTTTAGATGTGGGGTCTCCAGCATTTAGCCTATGCCCCATGTCTTATCATCCCAAGCCTGTACCCCTGCTCACTGAACCCTGTGCCTGTACTGGTAAACCATGGCGGTAACACACAAGGATAAACACAAGCAAAGCAATTTGCCATATAGTTCTAAAGAGTTAGAGAAATTGCTGTCACAAGTAAACCAACTAAAATAAGGCTGCAGGCAGGTCAAGGAAAGTTCAGACAGAGCAAGTCCTGACACCTTGCAAACTCAGTGCAAATCTTATGTTATTAGCCATAGGATACTGTATTATAGATCAACACAATTGCAGTAGGTTATTAAATAATAACTTTTTCCCTTTCTTAGAGACTTGAAACGGATTTATCTTCTTTAGGCTTTTACTGGGAAACGAATTTCATCCTCTCAAGTTCTCCTAAGTACCTCACTTTCTTCTGTGATCTTCAGTAAAATGTTTATACGGCAGTGATAACAAAATAGTTTTACAATGTAATGTGTAAGTTAGTGAAATTCAACATAAAGGACAAGGTGTTAAATTTTCTGGCTGTCACCTGGCCAGAGAGTGCTTCTTGCTCATTTAGCCTCCAGCATCTATCATTTAATATGACTCAAAACAAATGTAGAATTTTTAACATATAGAGAAAAAGAAAAAGCTGGTAGGTGCAGAGCCTTGTATAACCACTGTTAGGACTGTTCTGTGTGCTTTAGTTTAGAAAGCATCACACGCCCAGAACCTACCATTGGATTATCCAACACATGTCCACCACAATTAACTGTCATGAAATCTCATAGTCTTATTTCCTAAGAAATGACATTTGAGATCATGTTATTGATTTGAATATTTTATTTTGGTCTGTTCCCATTTCCTGTCAAAAAGGTTTTGTACCATTTATCATAGTTCGCTTAATTCAAAGCAGAGGTAAGTCATCTCAGAAAATACTGATTTCTTACTGAGGGAAACAAGAGTTTGATCATTGTCAAGTACAAGAAAATCACAAAATCACATAGACAACCCAGACACAAATCTGTGTCTCAATGGTCTTTGCTGGGCTGCTGCCCATGGAAGAGCTTGCTCAACAGTTAACAGCCTGCTTGGGCAGAGTTTCAGTGCTAGCCATTGCAACAACTCTTCTCTAGCTGACAAAAGTTTTACTAAAAAATAAATAGGGATAAGATAAGCAGGTTTTAAGACCCTTGTAAGTTTCTATCTTCAGCCTTCCTGCCACAGCATTCCAAGTATAAAATCACAGGTTTTCCCTGATTGCCCATGCATCAATCCAGGAGGTGCAGAAGAACTGTTGCACTGTATAACAGCTGGAGATAGAACAGGTGGAATGGGCCCTTCTGCATCAGCAGCCCCATGCTATATGTCTGCTCCTATCACTCCGTCACACAGAAAATGTAACAGGGGTAAGGAAAAAGAAGAGCCAATGCAGTGCTCCCCAACCACCTACATCAATGCTTTCTCCACTTGAGTATCCATACTGGCAGCTTTCTGCTAATTTTCCATTTGTTGCTACCATTAGCAACATTAGGTGAGAAAGCTGGGGCTGTTCAGCCTGGAGAAGGGTGGTAAGGCACCGGAATGGGTTGCCCAGGGAAGTAGTAAATGCTGTATCACTGGCAGAGTTCAAGGCCAGGTTGGACAGAGCCTTGGACCACATGGTCTAGGGTGAGAAGTCCCTAGCCATGGCAGGGGGGGCTGGAAGTAGATGATCTTAAGGTTCTTTCCAACCCTAACTGTTCTATGATTCTATGATTAGCACCTAGCACAAGTGCAGAGATAGTTGCAAACAACAGAACCATGAATTGGAATGGGAACAGAGATTTATATCCCTTAACCATTGGGTCAGAACACAAAGCACGAGTGCTGTGTGTTACCACAAAAGTCTACAATAAAAATATCTTTAGGGCTCTGCTGTTGTTACCAAAAGTATGTCATTTTTTAAAAGTCCCCTAGTACAAATCTTGTGAGACAGCAGTAGTCTCTTTGAAACATAAAAACATCTGCTTTCAATTTGTAGCAAGAAAAGACAATATATAGCCATGAAGTAGCTGGTGGATTCTTCCATTCTAAGCATCCCTTCTGTTTGCTTGGCGTTTTTGCTTCCACCAAATTTTCCACTAATCTTGTAAGTTATAAGATTTCATAGAAAAACCATATTTCTTTTCTCTGTGGCAAATGCACAAACAACATACTATCAAGTACTGTACTGCTGAACTGATTCGGGTGAGAAATAGCAGCTCTTATTCTGCTGCTACTGTTTTATTTCAGCAAGTTCTAGATATCTCAGATGGAGAGAGGACAATACTACAATGTGCTGTCTACATACATAGTGAGCAGCAGCTTCTGTTCTGATAAATTTATGATTATTCACTTCATGTGAACTTTCAGGTTTGCATGGCCCATTAGGGCCTCAAGTGAGGAAGAGATTTAAACATGTGCCTAAATCCATTCATATTCAGAAAACTAATTAAGCACATGCTTAATTTTAATGATGGATCTTGTTCTGAGGCCTATAAAGCTGAATTGACATTGAACTTGGACAATGTTTCCTCTCTCTTTCTTTAAAAATAATAACCTAGGAAGTTATATGCATGAGCTCATGTTAGTGCAAAGCAAGGCTTTTCAATTTCCATGTACAAATATTAGGAAGTGAAATAGTGAGGATTTTTTTTAATAACTTAAACTTACCCAGTAAGCTAATATGCAGGAATGCAAAGCTGTTAATTCACAAAAGCTAACTTTTGCCTAGTGAAACTGAGCAATTCAGAATGATAGAACACACTCTTCACTGACTATAGAGGCAGCCTAGGAAGATTAATATGACTAGTGTCAAGCTAGCAGTCATTCTGTACTTGTGTAACCAGATCAAGGTTTCAACAGTCTTCCACGGTAGACAGTATAAAAGTACAAAGTAAATTAACTAATGTTGCATTTCACATGCTGACTTCAGTACGTTTTCATTTGCAGCTTTAATTGTTCCATTAACAGTGCTATAGATGCCTTTCCTTTGTTTTCTAAGCATTGCTATCGTAAGACCAACCAAATCTATAAAGTTATTTCACACTGAGATACGTATGATGCCTATTGATGACAAAATTAAAAGTTTCTGAAGAAACAGTGCTGCAACCTTATTATTAGTTCACTAATTGCTCATCCAATTTGGACTGGGTATGACATTTCATAATATATTCTGTTTCACCCTCTTCACTGCACTATGCAGGGCAGATAAGAATTTTGAAAGCTTTAAGGAGGTCTT
This sequence comes from Loriculus beryllinus, assembly GCA_039877255.1. Taxonomy (NCBI): domain Eukaryota; kingdom Metazoa; phylum Chordata; class Aves; order Psittaciformes; family Psittacidae; genus Loriculus; species Loriculus beryllinus. Next base: position 6,408 of record JBCJKH010024715.1, on the reverse strand, counting down.
TCTATTCATGAGAGCAAAGGCAATGTGTAGGCATTCTTTAATGATGTAGGCCTAAATCAACGTAAAAGTGTTAGAAATGAAGCAGCAGCATATTAAAAAGGAAGTTTAGAGAGATTTTAGCAAATCTGTCACTGATATTTGAAAATGCAGGGAAGTACACAGCAACCACAGAATTTAAACAAGGAGACAAATACTTCAGCTTAACCTTGCAAGTAATGGGAATAGCAAGCAGAGTCTGGCCCATCCCTGAAGGACTCATTTTGACCTATAGTAACTGCTTAATCTACTGAGTTCAGTTTAACACCATTTACAAAAAAGAGTACATGCTTAGCAAATGAACAGACATAAAAACATCTCAAAGCTTGCGCTCACCTTGTACTACTCAAGGTGGCTGCTAGAGCAACATGGGCCTGGGGCACATGACAAGTGGTAGAACAAGAAGATAAAGAGACCAGCAATATATTTACAGACAGTAAAATTACACTTCTGAAAAGAATTATGTGTTCCTTTCATAAGTGTACAGACTGGGGAAAAGGGAACATTTTTTTTTACAGCAGTGAATTTTTCCAGGAGATAATTATAACAAAAACGACAGCCTGTGGCAGGGGGTTGGAACTAGATGATGTTTAAGGTCCCTTCAACCCAAACCAGTCTATGACTCTATGGCTTGTTTTTGGTAGCATTTGTGACTGAAATTCAGCAGCATGCAGGTGTGCAATTATTAGAAATGGGAGGAAGTCACATCCTTACCTTTTCCTTCACCCTGCCTCTTTGCTAACTTTCCATCCTACCCAAGTTCCCTCTCCTTCCCCAGCCACCAAGTAAATTGATCCCAAACCCACACGTATACCTGACTCTCCTTACAAATGTATGTACCTGACAGCAGGAACTTGTGCTGGCAACCAGCTTGAGCCCATGTGTGCACTGTGGTGTGCAATCCCCACCTTTTTAGTAGTGCGCAAGACTCTGCAGGGTTTGCAATGTGGCAATTATTCTCAGGGAAATGGGAGAGATCTCACATTTCCCTTTGTGAGAAAATAGTTACAATATCTGCTGGGCCACAGAAAGAAAGCAAATGCATTGCAGAAATTAACCCAAGATGCACTGAAGAAGAAAAGAAAGAGAAGGTCCCTCACTTCCAAGATATTTATTGAATGTCAGCTTAATCCAAAGTATATAAAACACTGAAACAGTCCAGGGAGCAACTCTCGTTTTCTGATCTGCTGGGTGACTGCCCAGCCACAGGGCTGTTGTTTGAAAAGTGGGCACTCCTCCTCCTTTGGCTGTGGTTTAAAAGAAAACAGTTATCACTTGATATCCTCTACATGTCCTCCAAAAATCCCCACAATCAGCCCTCATTTGGAGGAAGGTTTTGTTTCCAGGTCCTAGATGATGCAAGCTTTGCTGTGAGTCACTGAGGAATGGAGCAGTTATTCATATACCTCCCAGGGGTATGAGAAAGTTGCATGTGGGAAACTCCAAAATTAGGATGCCAGTCAGTCGGGGGTGTTCCAGGGTTGCAGCAGTGCCTTTGGATCCTGTCCCTGAGCCTGCATGTAGGCAGAAACATTCAGTCTTTGCAGCAAAATCTCAGCTTTCTTCTTTTTTTCTTTTATATGTATCTGGAAGTGTCTTAAAAACATATACCTTCAATCTCCTCTGAGTCATCAAAGAGCCGAAAACAACACTTCTGAGAGCCTGGGGACAGACTTAACACTGCACCACCAAGAAATCTGACATTTTGCTAAGGTACTACATGAGACAGTGCTTTACTGCAGATTTAATTATTTTGCTTCTCTCAGAAGTCTATATGTATTTTGATTTTTTAGGCCACATTTCTTAGGCTGGATACAGCTCTGCATTTTTCCTGGCAAGAGAGGAATACATTGGCTGCAGTGGGGGTAGGAGAACAACAGCTATATTAGTCTAGAAAAAAAAAGGTGAGAACACAGAAAGAAATGGCTTTCTACTAACCATATTTGCCTGTCAATGAGAGAAATGATAGCATAAAGTAGGGTGATGAAATTCTTTCTGTAAGGATGCAAAGACTGACAAAGCAGAGGAGAAAATACTCCTTAGCATCCTCTGTGACTGCAGAAAGTGAGAACAAAAGAAAATCCTGTATAACCTTTCCCATTACCCTGTGTGCCCATACCTATACAACACTTGGATGCTATTACAGCTCTTTCTTCACTGCATGCAGACTTTGATCCTTTGATCTTGGTGGACTTCTGTTCTTTGGACAAATTCTTTCTTGGGTGATAAACTGTTCATGTATTTCTGAGAAAAAGATTTTATGCATGCCACTTGAGAGCAGCTGCTAAACAATGGTTACAACCTGAAATGGAGAGTTTGATCCTGATAAAGGCATTGGTTGGAAAAATTACCTTAAAGATAGGTCCAGGGACAGGTAGGGATTAGATATGCAGGCAGTTGAAAAATGCATAGGTGACATGGACTGCTGTTAAACTGCACAGGTGCTCGTCTCGTCCAAGGTCAGGATGGAAGAATCAGCACGATAATTATACATTCTGGTTTGCATTTAGAAACCACGGATGAAGTAATGAAAAGCTTTTCAGAACATTCACTTACCATATTATTGGGTGGGTTCTTTTAATGGGTTCTTAAAATTAATTTTGCTTAAGTGACTAACTAGACAGTCACTATTCAGCTTGGGAAGTGCAAATATGCTGGGGTAACCAAAAACAGAAAGAGAATTGACTTTACTATTAATAGGAGAGTTCATCCTAGAGAGAAAAGGTTAATTTGCTCTTCAGTGAGTTTATGAAGGGAGTGCTTGTGACTAGGGTGATAATTTATAGCTAAATCATATGTTTAAAGGCAAAAGTGGTTATAGAAAAAACTAGGGACAGCATTTGCAGTATTATGCAATAAAACTGTCAATAATATCCTCTCTGCTTTCTTATTCACCCAAGCACAAGTATTTGAGAGAAGGGCAGTATGATAGCACTGTTAGTTGTGATTCTTCTCTTTTCTCTACATAGCAGATATCTGAACAGATGCAGAACAAGCGA
>JBCJKH010024713.1:0-13397 GCA_039877255.1 Loriculus beryllinus | reverse complement strand
ACTTATTTTATCAGCGGCAGATGTTGTTTAACATGCTTTTAAAGCTTCAGTGTTGTTTGCATAGTAGGGACACTGGATCTCCTACCACCATATGGGCTTGTTAAGGAACAAACAGCACTTTCCTCCTACTGTGTGCCACTCAGTAGTGAAGAGGTTGCAGAGTTTTTGTTCGTCTTTGCATGAATAAATGACATGATTAATTGTGACAGTGATTGACTAGCTTCATTTCTTCTTTTTGGTGTTACAAAAAAAGCAGCAAAAATTAGATATGTGCATCCACAATAAACTAAGAAATAAGCTTCATTAAACCTTACTCAGAGTCTTAGGAGGCAGAATTCGAGTGTCCAGAAACATACTGTAAAGAGTTCTTTTCCATTATACTTGTCACTGAATTCATCCTGGGTTACCACATATTTTTGGCCCTTATATTTAGAAAAATAACCTAGACATCTTTAGCCATTATAAATGGATGTCCAGCTGGCAGAGAGCTGTGCAAGGGTCACCCAGAATCTCTATCTGCCCTATTTATCCCAGTATCTTGTTAACTCTGAAATCAAAGGATAGCAATTTGGACATGAGCAATATATCACTTTAGACTACTTTTACCAGAAATATCTCAGTGTGCATTATCCTGCGATCTTAAACTGCATTCTTTTCCTCCTGAGATTGCAAAGGACCCAGCTGGCAATCAACCAAAATATCAAGTTTCTCACACATCTATTATCATAATGGCAGGAGGTCACATACTGAAAACTGAGAACACAAATGCAACATAAACTAAACTGAATATTTTGATAACAGAAGTTTATCAAGGTTAGTATCCTGGTGCAACAGAGTCACTGGCACTTTGGTTTGGAGTTTTTTCTTTCAATGACAACTCCTCTATTGAAAAATTTCTCTGAGTAAAAAAAACAACAATCAAACAGAAAACTTCCACAATCCTTTTATCTGTCAGTCTCTTCAAGTCCATGACAGCAGCACTGTTCAACATAAATATATCTAGTCTTCCTGTCCTGTATCCCAGGCTGCTCCTGCCTATTACACCTCAGAGACTGATTGCATCTGTACAAGGCCAACAGATGATAAAAAGAAATTTCAAAAGCATAACAACGAAATTTTCCTGACCACATGAGATATCAAAACTCGAGACATTTACATCTAAATTATTTGATAATTAAGAATGTCTAGACAATGGAGAGAGACAACAATTTTCAAGGCAAGATCCACCTCCATCTATAGGAGGCATCCAAAACAGGTTAGAACTTCATTAAGGAAGAGTCTCTCCATTGACTACCATAGGAATGCGGACTTCCTCCACAAGTCAGGTGAGGCCAAATTGTTCTCCTAATAGCCCAATTAGTTTTCAGTTTGATCAGTTTGTAGCTGAGGCTTTTTAGATGCAACAGCATCTTGGTAGTCATTGAAGCATTCAATATTTTTTAAACTGGAAACAGGTACTTTGTGGTCTGGGGGGGAGCATGAGTGATGAAAACAATTGCAAAACTATGAAGCATCAACCCCAAAACTCTTTCCTTTCCTCGCTTATTTCTGACAGCTAAATTCACTACTCTCACCTGTGCATTAGTCCATTCCATTTCAGGAAAGGGTCCCAGCTGAAGGCCTCTACCTGTGGGATTTTCTTCCTCTTGGCCTTTCTGGAATTACATAGAGACATCTACTCAGGATACGTTCCAAAGTCAGATTTTTCATCGTGTTTGCATACGGTGCTTAGTTGTGTGGTTTTCTTTCCAGGTTGTTTTGTTGGGGCTAGGAGCTCATTTTTACTATAACTGCTTTAGGAAATAATCTGCCCTTCAAGCTGTAAATTGGTGTTAATACATGTTGAATTGCCCAGAGGCTTTTTAACAAAAATGAAGTGGCATTACATTATATAATATTAAAAGTGTAAGCATGTATTATTGATTATAAATACCTATTGAATAACTATTTATCATTTAAGGGAGAACAAGCAAAGGATATACATTTTACAAGAATTAACACTACTACTGTATTTCAGTTTATTTTTATTATGCAGCATCTACCAGTTTCAATACTAATTATTAACAAATCAAGCAAAAAGGCTATAAGGAGTAAATGTTCTCTTGACAGTCCACCTCTTTCTAGCTAAAATTAGGAATAATTCTGTTGCTTCTAAATTTTAAAACCCTCTTTAATTATCACAATGAATTTGTGAAGTTTTAACAGCAGGAGACTATACATTTGCTTTTTTAATGAACACAATTTATGTTTTGTGAAATGGAAAATGTGCAAAGAATTTAAGTTCCCACCTAGGCATTAGTCAATGTTGTTGTAGAAAACACGAGTTCTTAACAAACTGCAACAATATGGAAGAGCCCTGTCAGTAAAAGGGAGACTTATGTCACAAAGATTACAATATTTGTTATCAGCAAAACTACCTTGTCTGTACTAATGCATCCAATAGCTTATTTTAACAGAATGTTTAATACCTAAGGTACTGAAAAACATTTTTACAAAGACCATATTCATTATGATGCTTCTGTAATACTAACCCTCAGCTTGTAGTATATTATTTAGGTAACATTTTGTTTCTATATTACTAAAGAATACAACTTTTTAAAACCAAGAAGAACAAAAAAATAACAACTTTTCACTCTCATCTGAAAGATTAAGTCATTTTTTAAACAATAAACATAAAACCAGCAGGATAACAAGTGATTCAGGGAAGTCTTGAAACACTGGTGGTATAAAGAACGGCTACTAATAATTGTCAAAAAATCAGGGTATAACATTTTTTAGTTTTAAGTATAGCTTAAGGAAAAGGGAGTTTTAGCTCCACTTAAATGGATTACTGCTGTCATACAACAGTATTCTTACGAACTGAGGTTTATACTGATGCTGTCATACTTTAAGCATTTTGATGTGTTAGCTAGGAGCTATGAGAGCTTTGAGACATGGGAAACTCCTGAGAATGTTTCAGGGCTCAAACGCGCTCAGCCACTCCTTGGAGGATGCATTCCCACATCAGTGAGTAGGGATGAACTCAAGTCTGAATATCCAGTCAAGCCCACACAGGTAGGACTGTTAACACTGCAAAATCTAGATTACAATGTAATGAGCGGCTATGGATTCCCATACATCAGGACCAAGACAATTGGGAGGCAATGGATAAGTCCACTGGGGCTGGTGCATTTTGACCACAGTAAGCTTCTTCTGTATATGTAGTTTTAGTCTGTGGAATTGGTTCTGGAGACTTTTGAAAAGAAATGTGTAGGTTTATAAACACAGATAGAAGAAATGCTTACAGAGCAGCAGTAAGTGCTGATCTGACAGAGAAAACAGCAAATGCAAAAATGCAAAGTAAGGAAAATCTATGTGAAGATCATTCACCAATGAGGAGCCAGGAATGAGGTTCTGTTGCATGTTGGCCTTCTTTCAAAATATGAACAACTGCTGTGTATAAGGACATGGGTTATAACTATTGTACCTAATCATTGATGATGAGACACACACATAACTGTACCATTCGAGAGGCACAGTGTTTTAATATAGGTACTGAAAAAGAGAAAGGAAATCTACAAGAGAGGAAAAAGAGTGATGAAAGATTCAGAAATCACAACCCAGGAAGAACTGAAAACAGGAAATTAAATGGGGACAGTGATCAGTTGTCTCTATTGAGAACAGAATCCAATGAAACTGCTAGGGTGCTGAAACATCGAAACAAATCTTTTCCAGTCCTCTATGCTATGACTCCCTAGCTTTCATACATGAGAAGTTTATTCCCTAGTAGTTCCAGCAATTTTAATTGGAAACCAGATGATTAATAGTCAGCTAACAGAACAGGCACATTCCTTTCTGTTAATGAAATATATATATATATACACATATATATATGTGTATATATATATATATGTACTTGCTGTCAAGATTTTATGAATGGCACTAAGTGGATATACAATGCAGAGATGTAATCTTGTTTGTAAAACTAGGCTTTTGAAAAACTCTACTCAAATGCAAATGAGATAGCATTTGTAAACAGCATTCTTCCTAGGCATCATATTGTATGTTACCAATGTGACAACCCTGAAGGTGATTGAGTTTCCCAAATAAAGCTGTCTTGTGTCATTAGTTGCACTAAGGTATCACTCTGTCACCAGCTGCTGCTTCAGAAGGGTATGGGTTTCCTTCTGTCATTTCTGACACCCACATGCACATCTCAGATCTTGCAGGACATCTAAAATAGCACTAGAAGCATATCTTAGAAAACTGAATCTCACCCCAGTCTTCTTTTTTTTCAGGAGGTCTTCTATTTTTTAAAAGACATTGTCATTGATACTAGCTATAACTGAGTATAAATATATAGTTTACATGTAGATTTGGGGGGTTTATTGCATAGAAAACCAAAATCTGCTGTTCTTTAATTCAATAAAAAAATTAAATAATATAAGTTTCAAGCCACCTTAGATGTTATGAACTACCATCAGAGCTGTGATCCCTTGACAGCACTCACTTTTAAAAACCAAGTCGACATTTTACACAAGACCTAGAGACAAGTTGTGGTGTGTAAGTGTTCCACTTCTAGAAGGATTTAAATACACATATAATGTGGGAAGCCTTAATAATCTGTGTATTAAGGAAGGATCAACGTAGTGCCATGGAAAAAGAATTAGCAGTAAATATTCGGAAATCTCTTGGTCCAACAAAAATTACCCTCATACAAGAACATCTTACAGTATCACACGAGTCAGTCACACAAAGAAAACTGAGGAAATAAAGGTCTCTGTTAAAAAAAAGTCTTCAGAGGGTGAAGAAGATCTCATGAAAATCTCAAGGAACTACAAAGTTCCTGTTAATCTTATCTAGAGGGCATTGAAGTACTGCTATGCCAAGTAACGGTAATGAGACATGAACACAGGGAGAAGAGAAGTGTAAGGAAAATTGCAATAGTGTTTTTAAACAAAGCAGTGAAAAAATTGTTGCACTCACAGAAACTTCAATGTACTGAACAGTATCTGTGATCACAATGCTAAGTTCCAGTCTGTTCCTTATGCCAATGATGTAATTACTAGATGAATTCTGCAGAATTTACACATATGCAATTACTAGTCACTAAAATTAGCATTCAGCATTAGGTGATGAAATTTTGTGGAAAATAATTGCTTTCAAACTGAAAATTTCAATTACATCAGACAATGAGTAAAGACAAGTTTCAACGAAAAGCTCTGGAATATATAGGAGGCTACAATTTCCTTTTAAAAGTTGAATAATTCTTCTTACCAGCTTACAACAGAATAATAAAGAGTTGATAGCACATTGGTGATAAGCCCAAAAATACTTTTAAAATGGGCTTGTGAATGAAATGAAAATTCAGGAGCAGCAGATGGGTTTAACTGCTGTTCAATGTGGAGTGGCTTCCAAGAACATGTTGTATGCAATACTAAATAGCCAGCGACATAAAGTTTCCCCAGTAGTTTAAAACCTGTCTGTACAAGCTAAGTGAAGGCTTTCAAGCTTTGGCTCACTGCAACATCTTTACATTTTCCCCTTGTCTACAGCAGTAAAGATGCTTGTTATTGACAATGTGTGTCAGCAATGTGTGCAATTAAAGCAGCACTGAACACAGTTTCACAAGCAGGCAGGTTTCACATGGGCTTTCTGAAACAAGAATAGTTCTTGGCTGCGCTTGCAGGTTAATCACATTCAGCACCAGCATACCCATTGTCAGCAGTGGATAATTACACTAATGTACACAATGCCTTGGTTTGTGCATATATTTTACATAATAACCATGTTATGAATTGCCTCTCTTTCTAATTCTTGATCTGGATGTGGGAATTGTGATGGCGTAATGCATCTAGGATTTCTGCTGTCAGGATATGACTGCCTCCATGGCTCATGCCTTATTAATTTGAAGTAAAGTCCCAAAAGGCACAGGAAAACAGGCAGCAACTTTTCCATTTGTAGTTAAAACCACCAGAAAATGTCTTTGCCAAGTGGCTATGACTAAGTTAAAGCTTCTACACTTGTTACACCACGTATCATTATATTTGGCTGACACAAATATTTGTGACATGGATAAAACTGGAATTTCTAAAGCCACACAGTAATGCACAGATGCACAAAAAAGGGTTCAAAACAGAGAGTACAAGTGACAGAGAAAAGAAATCTACACTGGGATTTAAGCCCAGGAAAAATCATTGCTGTTGTGGTCTGTTAAGCTAATTCCTTCAGCAGAAACAAAAGGTTTGTATGGAAAAGAGTATCACTGGGTCCAAATAAGTCTCAAGTTCAGTGCCAACCTACACTTTATGCATCTGCCTGCATAGCTGCATCAAGGATGATTCTGATTAGCTAGATGTAATAGCAGAATCTCCTTAATACTATCTTGGATGAATTGAAGGGAAAGGGATTAGTAGGGAAACAAGTGAAAGAAAAGAAAGGTGAGGAACCAAGTGAAAGAGCTGTATCAGATAAGGCCAGAGATGTCAGACCTTCATGCAGGTTACCAAGTATATGCTTTCTCTGTTGCTAACCTACTATGTTTCTCTGTTACTCCAGAAAAACATGTTTTCTAAACTGTCCTCTCATAAAACACCTCTTTTTTCAATTAATTATCCCCATAAAACAAAATATTAATACAGCTATTGCAAAACCACATATGGTAACACTACTGCTCCTGGAAATGGCCATATGACCAACAAAAACGGGGCTGAGTAGCAAGTACAAACCTTGACCCTCACTATCCTCACTGTCAGATGTTGAAGCCCTGGCTGTCTTGGGTCACTCAAGCTGGCTCCTTCCAGGCCAAAACTGCTCTAGAAGGGGCCAGGCTTAAGGACATGAGCCAGAACATCCAAACAGATCTTCTGTTCAACAGTGTCGACGCAGCCACTTTCTATCAGAGATGCACAATACCATTACCTGAAGTAGGAGTACCCCAGAATACAAACTGTATCAATTATTTTGCCATGTCTCTTTCAATTTCAAGTATCTCATGATTTTAGGGGTGGTTCCTAGCGATGCAAATATACTTGTTGTCAGGTTTCTATTTACCAGATTTATCAGTGATGACCACTTCAGTGGAGTCATTCTGGAGTTGGAAAGTGCTGAATATGGATCACAGCCTGACTGATTTTGCAGTAGTGGTTTTAAGGAGGCTTTTACGTTATTTTCACCAGCTGTTTAGACAGGGAATTATGGCAATAAGGGATTACGTGATTAAACCTAACATTTAGTAAAAAGTACTTAAACACATGCTCAGTAAACTGCTGTCTGTTCTTAGATGTTACTGAGCTAGTTGTACTGTCTACAGCAAAAATTATTTGATGTGCATGAGCTCCTTTCTCATAGGAGCATCTAATTGTCAAGTTTTGTAAGATTCCTTTTCCTCCCTCCCATAAACGTAAAAAGTAAAGGCCTTTTTTTCCAGGAAGCCACTTTTTGCTAACAACCAAATTGAGACTTTCAATATGTAGGCTTGCGAATCCTGCAAGACTTCAGATCAGCAATAATACTGCTTTCCATTTGAAGCCAGTTCAATATATTTTACACCTTCTCTCATAGGTTGTTCACTCTAAATGACCTTCATTTTAATATGTTTTTGCTGTAACATTTTAGAGATCATTTTTCTAATGGCCAATTCCTGTGTGCTCAGGTGGTCTCCCCCATTACTGGTAATAAGGGTTAAATACATGCCACTGCCAAAAGTAGTCATTTTCCAGTGTCTTACCTTGAATCTGCTCTGGCAGCCTCTGTGCACGTCTCCTCTGAGACCAGACTGGTTATTAAATTCCAGTTATTCAGAAACAAATTTAGGCTTGGGACAATTTTTTCTACTAAAGCTTTGTCAAATGCATGAGCGACTCTGTCTACATCCAGCAGCTCTCTTACGGGTTCATATTCAGTTCACGAAGCCTACATTTTCACAACAGCAGAAGTTGTTTAACTGTGGAAAAACAGGAATTTCTCCAGCCGTTTTGGCAATTGGTTTGTGGTCAGTAGCATTAGCTTAGATTAATTTCTGAGGAACAGTGGCATAAGATACTTGTACCCCCAATCTAAAGTATTTATAATCTTTTGTATTACAGCAAAATGTTCAGTTTTTGTCACTTATAATGCCAAAGCTATTTTCAGGCTTCACAGACTGGAATATGAGGCTTGAAAGAAACTCAGAATTTCACTAATGAAGATCATAAATGAAATAAGATCCTCCAATTCTCTCAGCTTTCCAAACTCTATAGTAAGATTAAAACATTAATGTCGCTTTGTTGCTCTCCCCTCAAAGAAACCATTTGTGTTGAGGATACTGGTGTCAACACGGGTCAATGTTATGATCAACCAATACTTCTAACAAGCAAATAAAAAGGAAGTCAGTTCAGCTTTGATGCAGCAGTCCACTTTTTTTCCAGAGAGCATCTGCTCATGGCTTTCTTTTTGATGCCCTCCTCCTTGTAAGGATGGCACAGATGTTCTTAGTGAAATATTTGAGTTGTCAGCACAACTCAAACGACAATATAAAAAAAGAGCATCTTCCAGGGACGGAAAAGGCCTAAATGTATTGTTTTTCTAAGGTATCTGCTGATGCATCAAGCTCATAAAACACCTGGCACAGTTTTTCACTGAAACATCATTCCCTTCTTTTTTTCTCTTACTAAATCAAATGACTGCTCTTAGGGTAAAGGATATTTACTCAAATGCATGAACTGAAGATTGGTTGGTGTCCATCATCTCTTTTGATTCCTCTGGAGGCTATAACCATGCTCATCAGCTGAGATGGTGTTTATGATATTTTAGTACCAGAGAAATGTCTGCCTATCAGCTGTCACTGGAGAAAGGCACAGGTTTCCTATAGGTGTGATGACATATCTACCACAGACATATCTGTGACTTATCTCAGATATCCTATGACTTTTACTGGGCTACTAAATGTCTGTGGTTTAGCAGGTTTACTACTCCTGGAGAATATTTTTTCAAACTCTGTTTTGCTTCCTTCATTTTAAGGAATGCAGCTTCTTGAGGAGGAAAAGGAGCCCCCATATTTTCTGCTTGTAAAAATATGTTTTCCTTAGTACCATTGCAAGATGAGTGTCTTCCACTGTGCTAACCATCCATCCAGTTAGTTCAATACTTTAGTGAGGGGTCTCCAAAGTGAATTTTGTTCTTCTGAAATCTCTCCCCCTCTTTATTTTTTGCACATTGATGTTTCTTCAATGGCAATAGGTGCAGCACTGAACACTTTTATTATCAATAGTGTATTTACTATCCAGTATACAAGCCTGTGCTTTTCTAACAATGAAAACAACTGTTTCTGGCAATGTAACAGTGTGTATGCCATGTCCAACTTCATAAACGTTCCATTTACTTTCATTTGAATAGTGTATTTATCTCCTAATGAACTGCTGCTCATTTCTCCTATGAGAATTCATCTGAGCAAAACACATTGTTGGCTCTCGCCAACTTTTGCAAAGCGATATAATCCATCCTCCTTCTCACATCTTTCCTTCTGTGACACCCACTGGGTTGGCTTCTGTTAACTAAGTCTGCTTCTGGAACTCCACAAGCTTTTTGCTGCAGTCAGAGTTGTGATGCTGTACACTAAGTTCTTTTCTTTTACAGTGTTGAGGTTCTCAATCAGGATACAATTTCCCACCCATTATCTTGAGTCTGAACTCAGACCCTTCTTTTGTTTACCAAATTGTCACATCTTTCCTTGGAATTCTTAGTGACATTCCTGAGGCATCTTACCCTCCCAGTCACAAGATCTGTGTTGGGATGTGACTTAGGCATACACAATCCCTCCTCCACTATTTTCTGCAACAGGACAGCTAAGCATACTTGATGTGCTCTTGGAGGAGCTCCAGCTAAATGACTGTGAGAAAACAAACACAGGGTGTATGCAATACAGAATACAGTCAGGATGTGTTCATGGTGAACACCAAGGATCAGCTGTGTGGGGGTGCACAGGAGACTATACTTATGTCTCTTTTGGGGGTTGGAGCAGGTGATCTCCAGAGGTTCCTTAAATTTAACAATTTAGACTGATTCTTTGAGTCAGTCTAAATGTACATGTAAATAACATGATCTCTCTTTAGAGAATCAGCCTCCCAGAATGCCAAATAGCTCATTCTGGAGCCATTGAGAGTTTTGTATCTCTGATTAAACCCACTACTCATACATATTCCATGCTTATGGGGTAGAGGGCATTCCTCAACATTCTTTCCTTCAGTTTTATAGTCTTTTTGGCTGAGGCAACAGAAAATATCAAGGATTTCAAACCAGCTATTGTAAGAAAAGAAGCTGCCCTTTGTTGGCATTCACTGCTTGCAAAAACTAGACTGGTGTTGCTTTCATTTTCCTCCATCTTCCAGGAGAATTTCAGCTCTGGCGAGGCTGGCTTTGAAGTATTTTACTCTCCTCCTCTGTGTATTTTTCTCTGTTCCTTTTAACTCTTTCTATGAATTGTGCTCAGTAATGCCTTAGTTCTGACAGCACTTGCAAGAGGTCTCCTTTAGATCATGCCTGGTTTCAGCTAGCTGGGAGCAACCAAAGAAACGTGGTGTCACCTCCCATGACCCAGAGACTGTGTCTTACTGACATGAAGACAGAAGCATCCACTGGTTATTTTAGAGAGGACTAATCTAAAAGAAGTCTGTCATGAGGCTTTCTTTCAAATATGTCCTACCTGATTTTAATGTTTAATTTCAAACCTGTCTTTATAACAAAATACAGCAAATGCTACTACAAGCAAAAGAAGAGTAATTACAATGAAAGAAATTGGGGGAGTATAACTGTTCTGCATTTTCTTCAGGGGCATAAACATACATTTCAGCTTTTGCGCTAGATCCAAATAAATAAAATCTACTAATTCAGAAAACGTGTGGGCAGGAAATCTTTATGCTGTTTAATTTTAGAAGGATGTGAAGTATTAGACATTGACCTCATGACTCACAGGAAAACAATGCGTATTTAAAGAACAGAAATAATTGCTCTACCTCATTTGATCCAGCTTTCCTATATTGATAGGAGACTCAGTGTTTAAAGGCATTTCATTGTTCTGACATGTAATCCTCCCAATGACAACAGAATAGGGTTTTTGTGAAATTTCTTAATATTTCTCAATTCTCTTTAGATGAATTCTCAGTCAGTTAATACTTACATCTGCTGTATATACTCACAGCTCTTCAGTACAGTGAACTCTAACTTTTCCTGTCTTTAGGTTTATATCTTTGGAATTTTAGAAGCCTGGAAATCTTCATATTATTCTGAGTCTGCTCAGAATATATTTATACATAAATTATGCTTACGTTCTGTATCTATAATGTTATCTCTTTTGACTTTATACAACAGCTCAGCAAGAATATGGTCATACTCAGCAGGTGAAGGGATGTGTATTTACTTGTATACAAAAATTATACACACTCAGTTCTTCTTCTGAAGTATTAATCCTTTTTCCAAGCCACTACCCTGAAGAATTATGTCACTGAAAATAGAGATACAGGACAAGCACAGGGGGAGAAAAAAAGAGAAGCTGTAGTCTGGAAAAGTACTTTACATAATACTTGTAAAGCTCACAACCACGAGCATGCCATTCACTGAATCTCACGGCAGTAATAAAAATGATTAGTATCCTTTAATGCCTTCGCCATCAGATACATTTCACAAGTGGAAGGGGGGGGGGGGTGTGATGTGAGTTAGAAAAACTGGACATGGGAAAGGTGGGGGATACAGATGAAGAGATTAAGGAAGAGATTAAGAGATTAAGTCTCATGGGAATGCCTGCTGGAAACACTATTCTTTTGGGTGGTACAGGAGGTCTGGAGACGATTCTGCTACGTCACCAGACTGCTGCATCCTCCATAATCCCTGATGGATAGGCAGATGATGCCTAACCCTTTAAGAATGTACTTTACGGGTGAAATTAGCTCTGCAGTATTAAATGCTAGCATCAAAGTGCAATGTGTAATCATATGTTTGATATTAGTGAGTTCACTGAAAAAAAAAAAGCTTGACAATTTCATCTTGGTAGCTCTTGAGATTCATGACTGCAGGGTGCCTGTCACAATCATAGCTAAATTTGAAAAATGATAGATCAGATTTATGACAAGATATGAATTGTTCAGGCATTATGTTTTAGCATGAATACTTATCAGACTGGACAGAAATTCACAATCCTTGACATTGCAACACTTGGCTAGAGAAATAGCAAAAATAAATCACTTTTAAAGACGAGATTTCTGATGTGATTAATGTCTTCCTGATCAGCAAGTCCTAAATCACTCTAATCGTGATAATGAATGATCCTATTTTACACAAACATACACATACATCCACTGCACACAGGAGACGGAGCTAAGGTTGCCATGGGAACGTTACCTCCAGATTTTCTGAGTTTATATAATTAAAATAAAACAAGCACAATGTTTTAATAATTTAGCTTCGTCATTAGAAGTTCTCATCTTTTCTTTAGTCAGGAATTTAGTTTATCTGACAGGCGCAGCCCAATGCCATAACTTTATTCAACATTTCCAAAACTTGGTTTTCACAGTAGGGGATACAGTGCAGGAGTGACTACAGTATAGTACAGAAATAGCTGCGTCAGTGTTAAACCAGGTGGTTCAGCTGCTGATAACATAACCTCCATGGCAGCAATGAACTCAGCACAAGCTGTGCAATTACGGCATAGACTGTGCCAGTTTTTGGCATAGGCTCATGCTAAGGGATGGGAAGAAGCAGAACATTTCTGCAACTTGATTTCTCCCCTCCACCAGCAGCCATTGCCCCATACACATGTAATCCACCATGGGGAGCACCAGCAGTCCCAGCCTTGCTCATGAGGGTTGCCCTCCACTCACTCTTTCTTTGTTCATCCTTTTTCTTCTCCTGTGCTCCTTCAGGACAAGTCCCAGCTTTGCCTGGATGTTCAGACAACTTGAATTAGCTCTGAGTGTATTCAAGGCTCCTCACGCTAGACTTAAGTTCTGGGTTTTCAGAAGAGGTGACCTACAAATCTCACTGATGTTAATAATTAAAAGTATACAGGAAACAGCCTTCCTCAGTAAGTCTTCCCTCCATTTGAGAGCTTCTGTGTCTTACAGAAGCTGCATGAAGATACCTGAAAAGAATAGTCATTGGAGTCATCTGTCTTTTCAGTAAAGGGAAACTCAACATTTTGTGCTATCAGTTTCTAGAGCAAGATATACTGTTGAAGAAGGCAGCTGGCTTTCTTCCTTGTTTGAACATACTGCTTGCTCTAGAGACTGAGGCTATCCTATAGGTTGTGTGCAAATCAGAGGATCCTCTCAGAGTGCCAGCATTATTGATCTAATTGCAGTAACAGTGCCACTACCCTGGGAATATCAGCTTCATAGCCAGCAGCTGATGTACATGTACAGATACTGCTGTCAGTGCTGCAGGCGTGG
>JBCJKH010024712.1:0-28076 GCA_039877255.1 Loriculus beryllinus | reverse complement strand
AAACTAGTTGGAGATGCATCCCACCTTTCTTTCCAGGTCAGAAGATACTGATGGTATGAAGGCTTTTAAGAGGTAATTGGGTGATGGCCATGCAAACAGTCAGCTACGTGATATTTACCTACTGGTCCCATCTGAATTTTAATATGGTCAATATAACATTGTCCCAGATTGCAGGGCTACTATGCAGCTGATGTTGGCACTATGTCTCTAGCACAGGTGAAAATCAAACTGAGCAGAGTATAAAAGATCCATGGATATCCAGAGAACACACTAAAGCTGTTTAAAGTTTTAAAGAAAATTTAAACCCTACAGAAGTTATGTGAACGTTAGTTTTCTTTTGTGTTCTTTGTCTGCTTGAGCCAGTCGCTTGCTCTAGCCTATCTGTCCTGTCTTAGTCCTGGCAGGAGGATTAGTACTTTTGAGGGTTCCCCTCCTCAGGGGTAATTTCTTGGACTGCAAGAATGGTGTCAGTGAACTGAGATGGTCTCTTGATAATCTGCATTTACTGCAGCATTCCTGGATCTGCAGCACTTGAATAGACAAATCTTTGCCAGAGAGGCTAAGTAATGAATTTTAGTCAAGCATTTTCCATGAATTAATGCTAACTAAATCAGTAACAAGCCTAATCCCCTCCTCTTAGTTCATTTCTTTCTCTCTGTACACTCTCATTTGCTCTATATATGAACAAATGCTGACATACATGCTAACTGCACAAATAACACAGACCAGTGAAGTGTGTCCCTAGGAGGAAAGCCTCAAGCAACTGGACAGTGTGGCCGTCAGTGAATTTTGGAACCAGGCTTGTGGTAAAGAGCATGACAAGGGCATTCTGGAAGACGCTGGATGAGATGATGTGCCTCAGCATGTTTTATGTACCCATAATTCCCAAAGCAGCCTGCTCTTCAACTTCCTCTTTTAAATTGTTGCAAATGATTTAACTTGAACAGAGAACTAAGTACATGAGGTGACAAAATTAATTGCTTGTAGTAAAGTGTCTGATGTTGCTCTTGAATTTTGGGTTATGGCTGGCTGGTATCAAAGTCCTTCCTGTGCTTATCCAATTAGCAGAAATTGTGTGGAGGTTGAAGCAGTGACTTGTGTCTCCCTGAATGACTGTGCTCATGCCTCTTAACCAGACCAGAGTCCATGCCTGTGTACTGAGGCTGTCAAACCTTCCCTATATTCCAGGAGAATGATGAATTAAAGGCCTTTCTAACATGAAAAGTGTTTTGATTCAGAAGTATTGAGGCCCCTCTAAGAAAGGAATTTGGTTTTATGTAAAATCGCCACATTGTCATTAATCATCTGCTGTGAAAACGTTCTGCCTTCGGGGAAAAAAAAAAAAAAAAAAAAAAAAAACAAAAACAAAACAATACAAAAAAACAGGAAAAAAAAGAAATTCCTGAGAGAGAAATATCCAGTAAATGAAATTAGACATTGGGAGGAATGTGTGGTAAAACATGGAAGCAAGATCTTATAATTTTGTAAGATTTTTTAGAATAATTTTTGATTTGTAGATCACATTTTCTTTGTATAAAAGATTGCTAGTGGTTGTAAAATGCTGTAATCAACTAATTGCTTCTTAAGCCTTTCCAAGCTATTTGGATGTGCAACTGTTTCATATAGAGAAAGCTGCCCTATAAATATTCCTCAGTGCAGGAAGTGAAAAATGTCTAGTCAGTGAGACTGAAGCCAAGATAGTAAGCTTAAAAATCATTGCAGAACTTGATCCTAACCAGATAAAAACCTGTTTGAATTCCCTTATAAACTAAACCCCAAGGGTGCAAACTAAATTTTTGTGAAATGGTTCCCCAAACACGAGTTCTGTAACTGCATATAACCTGAATGTGCATTTCCACAGAATTTCTGTGACAATTTGTATAAGGCTTATTTTATCACCCAGATACAACACTACAAATACTTTTTTAGTTGAAAAATACTCACCAGGCAATGAAAGAGAATGGACCCATGGGAAACCCTATTTATTTACATTTAGTAATTACATTTCTTCCTGTAAATGTTTCAGATTGTATGAGCCCTTAATTTGGGTTATCCAGCACCATCTGTAGTCAACAGACTACAAAGAGAGGATAGGAAATGCTCTGGCTGCTGTAATAGCTGAGCCAGTTTTTGGTATAATTTTTACACACACATTACATAGGTGCATAAAATTAGGTGCCAGATGCTCTGACAACAGCATTTACCAATAGGTAGCTATGGACCATTGGGAGCTATCAGTTGTATCAGGTATCAGAAATTTTTCCATGGAAAAAGCTATTGAACAGAACAAACCAACAGCAAGAAACCCTTTCACTTCCCCAAGCAAGAAACTGAAGGCTAGAAGTTGAAATTGGCTCAATTTCTGGTTTGTTTTAAATGAAAATCATGGCGGAATTGCTGTACAGAACAGCCCAGAGTTAAGTAAACTGTTAAGTTTATTTAAAACCTGAAAACTGAGTTACATGAATTAATAACTCTGACAAGTATTACTGCAGGGTACTGAATGTCATGTCTTACCTGAGCCAGCAGAAGGTGAGCACAGTTTATTGTCTTTCTGATCTGGTATGCGTACCTGATATGGGCTTTAAAAGAAAGCCAGCGCTTTGCTTGAAGCAACAAAAACATGACTTTGGCATGGAAATGAGAGGTGAATGAAGACCTGGACATTCAGAAAAGTGTCAAAGGACTAAGAATTTTGCTGAGAACTTTCATAAATTGTCTCATGGACACTCTGAATGTGTCTGTAGGGGACAGAAATGAAAAAAAGTATTTTTCAAATACTTTTGAAGACCAAAAGACCCAAAGAAAATTCCCCCTCCTCTCACAATTAATTTAAAGATAATCAGCAAAAAGACCAAGCCAAAAAACAATTAAGCGAAAGGAGATAGAAATCTCTTACAGAATTGGTTCTGCCAGAAATTTATTTATTGTAATATCCCACTAGTGGCCAGTAAAGGAAACGGAAAGTGAAAGCCATGCCAAGATTACATATTCACAGCTCTGTCTGCTCTCTTCTCAGTGCCCAGAAGCACGAAGGCCTAAACCAACATCATTTTTAACATTAAACTAACGCTTGTCATGTGGAAGTGGAAAATGAGCTAGATCTAAGGTAAATATAGCCCTTCTGCTGCAGAAAAGAAATTTGCATTCTAAAGATCAGACACATTTGTAAGGTAGCCAGCAAGAAAACCATGCTCCTCATACAAAGTCTGATACTTAGCGTATTGTTTTGCTTTGGTGCTTAGTTGTACCAAATCAGAATACATAAAATAGTGCAACAGTGCTAAAGTTGCAGTGCACAGCAGTTTAAACCGAAAACTAGTGACTTCTGGCTTGCCAAGGTCTGGGGAAGGCATAGCAAAGGACAGGGTATCCCAGGTAGGTCTGAGATTGCTGTAAGGCATGGCATCTCCTCCTGCACAAGAAGCAAAGATTCTGTAGTGGGAACTGTAGTGTAATGGTGGTTTAGGTGAGTGCTCCTGCACACCTGCAGATGAGTAGGAACTTCCTGTAGTAACGTTCAAGAGTGAAGTTTGTTTCCTCTCTACACCATCAGGGCTCTGAATAAGCAATTATGGTCTATAAAGCCCATATGTATTTATTTAGGCGATTTTTGAAAAATTTATTTTTGATCCAGTACATGGTAAAAACTCCTAAGGAACCAGCTATGTAAATCCTTCTTTAGCTGTGTAAATACTCTTTTTATTATCTCTGTAGTTAACTTTCATGTGATGGCACGAAGGATGAATGATGATTAGCAGGAATCAGTGCTCGAGAAACTGGAAGAACTCGGAAATAGATTCTATTTTATAAATTTTCTTATGAGACTCTACTAATTAAACACTTTGCAAGCAGGGTAATAACCGGTAGCTTTTATTCATCATGGTATTTATACTGGTTCTGCCATTCATGTTGGCCCAGTTGTATCACCTCCTTTTCCTCATCTGTACAATGGGAATAAAAGTATTAACTTTCTTAATAACATCTCTTGGAGATGGAGAGAGAACAGAAAAAGCTGCATAATTATTGTTAACTTCAAACTATGAGCAAATCTCTTGGAATCAATGTCACTGCTCACATGTGGGATTAGTTACAGTACTGGGAAACACTGATGGCTGCAAATCATGAAAAACTGGCTTTCTGATGTATCGTAAGTCTGCTTCTGAAGAGCTGTTTTTGCTTTCAGTATGGGTGGGGACCTTCAGTGATGCTTTAAAAACTTATACGCCTGGGATTTGGATGCCTGACTCCTTCAGTCTCTTTTGAAAGTCCTTGCAAGAAAGCAGAGGGTTGCTGGTGGAGTGGCAGTCTAAAATTACAAACAAGCACATACAAAAAGTAATATTAAAGTGGTGGAAATTGTAGGAGAGGAAAGGATCTGAAGTCTGGAAAGTGAAATTTTACTGGGAAATGAAAATGAAAGCTGAAGAAAACAATAGGGAAATTCTGGGTTTGCTATTTTAATGTGAGTGCAAACAATGCATAGGAAAATGGATGCTGTTGGGTGGGGGGAATTCTCAAGTGAAAGCACATGGCTCTTTTTTTCTTAATTGGATCTGTCTTAAATTCATGTTTGGATGGACTGAAATACCAAAATAAGTAGCCTGATTTTCAACGCTGCTCTAAGCAGTCTCCATGAAAGCGAAAACAAGTGACTATAGCCACCTACTTTTGAAAACCTCAGCCAACATTTTTCATTGATGCCACTTTCTTTCTTTTAATTATGTCAGCACTAGAGAATCATCTCACTTGAGCCATGATTTCTCTTCCATTTTAAGTGGGTAATATCCATATGCAAATTTTCTAGAAAGGTCTCTTGGCAAATGCAGGAGTGAAAAAAACTTAGCAAAACTTCTTAGCAACAGCTGGGAAGAACATCAAGAAGGAATCTTTTTTTCTCAGCCTTGGAAACGTTGGCATTCACAGCTCTGCTCAGCACTCTGCTTGAGCTGCGTACTTACTAGTGCTCTTAGAATCCACACACACTGCACTGATACAATATATATGCTTGTCTCACATGTTTTTTTGTTATTTTAGGACAAAAGCCTCCATAGGTGCATGATACAGTACTGAGCCTAGGCTCAGGAAAGCTAGTCCTTGCTGAAGTCTTCATGTGTTACACTCTCTCCTCAAAGCCCCTAAATTCCTGTGCTGTGTCCCTATTACCCAGGATTGAACTGATCCAGAGTATTTTTGTGCTCATATTTCAAATGTTTGCTACCTGTGTGTGGTCTGGGCAGAGAAGGAATCCTGTGGCCTTTTTGGGGAACTGGTGGAAACACTAGTTTGAAAATGAAGTGACATGAAGTCTTGGGATATCCTATTCTTGATTTGCTTTTAACATCAGAATGGTACAGAGATATTGAGGGGGTCATCAATATGATAGGGCATTGAGGACAGCCATGGCAAGATTTTTTTCAGTCTGAAATATGAAAAGTGTGTTCCTCTTTTAAGCAGAAAAGCCTGTGAAGATGTCCCTTGTAATTACTGGAAATCAGCAATCTGCCTGCTGTCATTCAATTTAACCCATGCAAACTTGCCATGTGCAATGAATCCGCTCAGTGTCTGTGATCTCAGAGAAGAAAGTAGTCCATCTGGTTTATCCAAATGCTGCTTTAAAGGAAGACGATTGACAGGTTTTTTCAGACCCAGAGTGCAGCAGACTGCCTGGAAGCTGGTTGCTTACCAGCTTGGATACCGAAGATCTCTATATTAAGCATGCTGTCAAAGTAATAGTAGCTGATGTTACTAGCAGAAGCAGCCAAGTAGGCAGGGGGAGTATTGTGGCTGAGCAGGTAAACCGGGGCTCAGCAAACTGTTTGGAATCGCATACATGGAAAAAGAAAGGCTCACCTCTTTTAGATGGGCAGTGATTTCTGTAAGTAACTCTAATTTGTAAAACCTGCAGTTTGATGATATGCCTTACGGCAAAAGATATTTGAAGGGGTCACAAAAAATGAAGAGTAATCATAAGTACAACTGCATCCTCATTTGTTTTCCTGAATATGGTGCTTCTGTTCTGATCTAGCTGTTCCTGTATTATGTTACAGAATAATTAAAAGACAATCGCACCTATTCTTCTTATTCAAAGTTCCCAAAGCTGCTGCTAAATATGTTGTCTTGCGTATTTGTGTGCTTAATTTGTGCCTACAGATGCTTTCTTTTTATTTTCCTTTCCCTCTTTGAGATTTCAGATTACTGGTCTGGAGAAAATGGGCAGTTTGCCTTTACATTATGTGAATAGCAAAATAGGATCCTGTCACAGATGAAAGTACTATATTTATGACTCATTATAATCCATTCATTGCTTCACGGACCCGAAGACCTCCAGGGAGTGCCACAAACCCACATAATTTTCCCAAGTGCTACATTTCACATTAGGATCTTTGGTTTAGCTGACAGATATGAAAAAGGAAGAAAAGTGCAGGAAGGCAGAGTCCATGCCATTGTGCTGGTAAAGATGCTGAGCAGTGATAGGAGCAATTTCATTTCAGACCAATCCCATTGTGCTTTTGCTGCCCATTCTCTCTGATGCCTTAATAACTACAAGGGGCAGGGGTGCGCTTCAGGAGCTGGCGGAAATTGGCATAACTAATGATAGCAAGCCTGTTGCAGTAGGTGAGTGTTGGCATGACAAGTCTCTGTTGCACTGGTGCAGGCTAACAGAATGGCTTTATGGATCTTTGTACATTGGGATGCTATCCAGAGAGGCCTGGATGAGCTCAGGAAGTGGACGCATGTGAACCTCATGGGGTTCAACAAGGCCAATTGCAAGGTTCTGTATCTGGGTCAAGTCAAGCCTTGGTACTGGTACATGCCAAGGGATGAAAGGATTGAGGACAGCTCTGTGGAGAAGGACTTGAGGGTACTGGTAGATTAAAAGCTGGACATGAGCTGGCAGTGTGTGTTTGCAGCCCAGAAAGACAACTGTAGGCTGGACTGTATCAAAAGAAACGTGGCTAGCAGGTCAGGAGAGATCATCCTGCCCCTCTACTCTGCTCTCGTGAGACCCCACCTGGAGTACTGCATCCAGCTCTAAGGCCCCCAACATAAGATGGACCTGTTAGAGCATGTCCAGAGGAGGCCGTGAAGATGATGAGTGGGCTGTAGCATGTCTCCTATGAAGACAGGCTGAGACAGTTGGGCTTGTTCATTTTGGAGAAGAGAAGGCTCGGGAGAGCTTATAGCAGCCTTCCAGTACCTAAAGGGGGCTGACGAGAAAGATGGTGACAAATGTTTTGTCAGCTCCTGTTGTGACAGGACCAAAGGTGAGTCAAAGGACATCAGGCCTGTTGCAGTAGGTAATTGTGCAGGAAAGCTGCTATGCTTCCTTTTCACAGTGACATCTGTCAGTACTTGGAATTGCCTAAAAAATGCAACTTCAGGTATTTATGTCTGCAGTGTCCTGCAGATACACTGATCTAGTAATACTGAGAATATTTGCTAGGTAAAAATTAATAGTTCTCAGACAGGTATTATCAAATCTGTAGGCAGACAGAGTGTTTTGGGCAATGGTGATACAGACCAGGTGTTTTGTATGTGCTTTGCAGATAAGCTGATTGCCACTTTAGTCAACAGCTTTCTGATTGCTGTGCTCAGCTGGTGTTGGGACTGTATGAGTAGCCCAGCATTAGTAGTAGTGTGGCAAAGCAGGGTTGGCTTTGAGGGTCACTTGTGTCTGAAAGCTCTTCTCTGGCTTGGTTTTAGAGTCAATATTTGTCTCTCTCCTTAGTATGGGAAATAGTTTCTGAGCCGTATTTAGCTTGTTCACATTTGTGAAGTGCTGCAGTGGTTTGTGAATGATTTTTTTGGGTTTTTTTTATTATGTTATGCTGTGTATTAATATGCTTTTTAATTTCCAGCATGTCTATTATGTCCAGAGCTGTCCATTTGTAAGTGGTATTCTGGCTACACTGATGCCATCACTACTCTGTCAATAACCCTCTGAATGCCTTCATCTGAGGGATTGTAACTGGATGTTTGCAACAGGGAGTGTGGGACTCTGTTAAATGGAGATGGCTTCATTGGGGTCAAAACATCACCTATCAATGAGGCAGAGAAGGAGAACAAGGTGCAAGAGACCAAATTCAGGCCTTTGGGGAGATAAACATAGGTTGGGGTAAGGGAGTGAGGGGTTCAGTTTTTTTCACTTCAATATATAAAGTCTATTTCTTGTCTTTTTTAATACTACTTACAATCCCATCACTTGGTTTTGTGTGGAGTATGAGGAACTAATCACAGTCTCTTATTTGTCTTATGCCTTCCACAGTTATTGTTCCTGCTTCATGATTCCTTTCCTCTTCTTCCCTCCAAACCTTGTATTTTTTCTAGTCAAGAAGAGTCAGAGAGACACTTTTGATCTCTTTGTGGCACCTGTTAATTCTTCGCTGCTGCTTAATGGAGCACTTCACATAAATATGCTCCACTTCGTTCTTGCACCACTGTGAAATACTGTCAGGCTGTGTTTGACTAGGGCAAAGAAGAGGAAAATATCCTACCTCTCTAGGAAGTTCATTGCAAAGTAGCAGAGATTCTGTGTCTGCCATGAAGTGAAGGTTGTATAGGGTACTTGGGAAGTGCTCTGATACCTGGGATAGAGTGGCCCTACAGCAGGGATGCAAGAGCATACTAGACTCACTGAGGAGGGATTACCGTTAAACCTGGCAGCTTTAAGAACAAATCAAGTCTTCCAATGGAAATTGAAACTCAGTGGCTCCACAGGTTTTCCTGGGAATTTATCTGCTGAGGCTTTAAAGAAATGTCTTAATATGATTGATTTGATCTGGTTAAGATTTGATTTAGAGAGCTATTCAGGACACTTATGCACTGAGTAAGTATGGATTTAATGGCTTAATTTAAAGCATCCAAGTTTTAAAACATTAGACCTGCAGTAGTAAGGTTTCATATGAATACTCAGAAGTGCTTAAAATCAATCAGGATCCATCCTTTTGCTCTGCAGGTGGAATGGTTGTTGCTAGGTAGAGCATAGCATTGTCCATATGCATGCAAATACTGCATGTGGCATTCACCTGTAATCAGAAAGGAAGTAATACTGATAGCTGAGCTATGACAGCAACATAGTTCTTGGTGATGCTTTTGACAAGTATGTATGTAGAAATCATGGATGCCTCTCTGAAATGTTGCTCTGGGGAAACACCTGCAGTTATGCTTATGCCAAATGAGGTTGTTGAATCAAATAATCCTCACCCTAATCTCCACTTGGCGAGCTTTATGCATTGTGATCACTGTATAGGAAATGTTTGGATGTATGCTTTAATCAGACATCGTCAGTGGGTGCACACTGGAGTTTGTTTCATTAGCTCCACAGCTCTCCTAAAAATGAAAGCATGTAGGCATGTATTTCTAAGCTTGAGTTTTGAGAGCAGCAGTCAATTGTACCTTAATCCGACCTCAATTGAGAGCAGAAAAGCCTCCAAGCAGCATTGCTACCTAAGTTCTTGCATGCATTTTGATGATTCAGTGACTGCTGATGTAGTCAGACTTCCTTCTGTAACATTTGCAATTGGCTACAGAATCAGTAATTTTGACCAATACTGAAACATATCATATATGTTAACTGGGACTTCCTGGATAGGGGACATAATATCTAAATATTTTCAAAGGGAATTTTCACAAGTGACACTGAATAATGTCCTTGCAGTGATGTTATCCTGCCTCCCAAAACCACGGCTAGGTAAAAAATCCTATCTGACTTAAAGAAAAAATAATCCTAGGTTGGTATTCCTCTTAATTTTGCAGGATTTTATTTAAAACCTTTTAATACACTTTCTCTAGGCTGAATTCCAAGACATGGTTAATGACTGCTTGAACAGGTTTGGATAACATGGTTTTGTGAAGTGTTGAGGGCTAGAGTTTCTTGAAGAAGCAGTTGTTCACAACAAATCACAGTGGCTGTTGATGTCCTTGGGTTTTTTCATGACTGTTTTAATTAAATAAGTTAGTTGTCATTGCTTCAAACATTAATTACTGCTCTTAAGCACGAACTTGAATTTACTTATTACAAACAGTTTCTTTCAGAGAAAACCCTTCCAGCAGAAAACAGGCTCATATCAGATGACCAAAATGACACATTAAGTCATCGTGAATTAATTTTATCCAGTGAAACCACAGAAAAAAACCCACTGTGTTTTTAAGATTTGGAAGTCTGTTTTGGCAGCTTGGGAGCAAAACTTTAAGTGAAACTTAAGCAAGATTTGAAAGCTTTCAACCCCTGGTATAGGAGCTCCATTCCTTGCAGGGCTGAGGTTGCAGGTCATACCATCGTGAGGGTAGACTCAGAGCGGTCCTGCAAGAAGGCGAATGCTTTTGTGTTAGTAGTAGAAACAAATATGGCAGAGACTTGTGAACCCTTGTGGGGAGTGACTCTTTACAGCTTTGTCCCCTGTAGCTTTTGTGTTGCTTACTAAGCATGTGGTTAAACACACATATACAGCTTCTTCCTTTTTGAGCACTAACTTGGGTCTCTCACCTCCATGTCTAGCTGTTTCCAGCAACTGCAAGAAAGCAACGGCTTTGAGAAGTCCATCTTTCTGCCAAATGCAATTAAGTTGGATCAAAAAGTTCTTAAGTTTGATGAAGGATTAGCAGACAAAAACAAAGAGTGCATGCCTCCAATTTCTTTAGGAAAGCATGGTATTCCCTACTAGAGAGAATTACTGCTTCTTAAAGCAATCTGGTTTTATAAACACATTGCTGAAGTTTTCCTAAAAATTAAGCCATCCTTAGAAAATGAGATGCTGCATTGGCATATGCCAACATATTTCTGATGAGCTCGGCTAACTGACAACCCTTCTGGAGTTATTTATTTAGCCCTTTTCAAATTATTTACGTTTTTAATTAGAAGCTCTATGGCATTGAGTTTTGGCAACTTGGTAACAGAAGTGACTGCGTCTTCTTTAAGGAAACAGCTTTCCAATTGACATAACCTTGTGTGAGGGAGGGGGGAGGAGGTGGGAACAGCCTTTCTCATAGTATCCCAGGAAGAAAACAACTTCATGGATTAGGAGCTTAATTAGGACTGAAATCCATAGCAGTAAGTGGGGAACAAATACAGTTAATTTGATTAAGCCACAGACTGAATGAGTTGCACACTGCATTGATTATTTTAAAGCAAATAACAAAGGCAAGGCTGTTTACTTTATGGTGCTATTACTGCAAATGAAATCAGTATCAAGCAGGTTGCTGGGGAGTGTAGCTAAGACAACCTCATAACCTCATCTGCTGATAAATGAATCTTTGGCTAATCAGTAGACTCAGCATGGTGGCTACTCCGTCAGTCTCTGAGTCACAGCAAGGCAGGCACCCTTCTAAACAAGAGTGCTAAGAAATAAGCAGGCCCTGGATGTGCAGTAAAGGTCAAGCTGTCTGTGTTTGAGAGCATTCTTCATAAAAATACAAGTGCTACCTCTGGGATGGCAAGAAGGGATGACATTGATTATGCTGAATGCAAGAGAGCAATTTGTAGCACTTTTTAGGGGAATTTACATCAACAAAACCCCAGGAAACCAGAGTAACCTACTTAAAACAAAATCCTGGGGGGGTTGCTGTTGGCATGAGAAGGGTGACAGCTTCAATGAACAATGGGAGAGCTGGAGAGCAATCTCTCTGGGAGTCGATCACAGTATCAGCTCTCTCCCACAACTGAGATCCTCTGTGGGGCTGGCTGGCTGGAGATATCTTGAAGTGTCTTTACTTCTACCGGTGATGTTAAGTATAAGAGAAAGAAGGGCAGTTCTTCCCCTTCCCCCTCTTTTCCATGTTAATACATTGAGTCTGCATGTATTCAATGCCAGAGAAACCAGGATGCTCATTTGCTTAAAGTTTACATTGATTAAAACACTGTGCTGAGAGTAGTCCATAGAAGAGTGAACGGAGCACTTCTTCTAAGCTCCTTTTGCTGGAGTGGATACTTCAGTACAGAACGGTCATCTTTAACACACTGTGTTGGCTTTTAATTAGCACCAAGCAGATCCTAAAAGCACAGCATTCCCTGAGGAAGTAAGCACTCATTGCAAAGCATGTGGGTGTGCGGGTGTGAACAGTCCCTGTAGAGCCTTCTGTGCCTGGTATTAGCACAGGAGAAATAGCTGCCCTCCCACCCACTATACATAATTGCATTGCTCCTGCAGCTCTGAAAGCATGATAGTCGACCACTTGAAATTTGGAGACAGGAATTCTTCAAAAGCCCCTGCATCTGTTCTCAGTCCAAGCAAGCACTCTCAAGGGGCCAACTTCCCATAGGCCATCACGCATAATGTGGATGAAACCTCTTGAATTATTGATCTTGCAGAGGCATATAATTGTAGCTTACACAGTGTGTTTACTCTCAGTGCTTTGATTTATCAGATCTTATAATAATGTTCTCACTTTTGGCGCTCGTAAAATGCAACTGGCTTGCAGTTTAATAAATATTGACTTCTAGCCATTTGCTGTTTTGTGATTATTCCTCCTAAAGAACAAACTGATTGCTTCCTTCATTCAGCCCCATTGCAAATAGTGCAGGAATAGAATGCTTTTAATATTGCATTTTCCTACCAGGGCAAGACTTGGCTTAGCACTGTCCTTCCCATGCGTTAAATATCAGGCCACTGTTTCTCTAGCTGATGGGCACCTGAAGACAATTGTGATCATCGTAAGGGTCAGCAGGCATGTCTCCTGCCTAGAGAGAGCCCTTTCCCTAGCCCATTTTTTTTGTGATGTTCATCACTTCTAACAGATTAAGCCATTCCATGTTGATCTGATTAGAATGAGGAGAATCTCCATGCTTTATCTGATAGATTTTGCATTTGACTCTCATCACGGGATTGTTGGTATGTGCAGAACACTGGGCTAGGGCTACCTGGGTAACTCCTGCCAGAGGAGAAGAGAGTATGAGTGGGTATTTGCTTTAAGCAAAACAAGTAATACAGCCCCATCTTCCAGCAGCTGAAGAGCCTTTTTCAGCTATTGCCATACCGATGTTGGTAACATAGCTCTGAAGAACGTTTTGGGTCTCTAACCTGAGCTGCTCATTTTCCAGTTTACATCTCTGCAGCTTATCTCTGTTATGTGGTATCATATATCCACACTCCTTATATGACTGGCAACAATCATAACACTAAACTGAATACACAGTAGTAGTAGGTAGTAATTGACAGTCACCACATCTTACCAAGAATGTCAAATGCTCATATTTTGGGTATAAAACCAAGAGGATAATAAGGTTTTATCATTTTAGGGGCTCTTGCTGTCTTAAAGACTTTCTCATATGTTGGAGACTCCTTGCGCTAGGTGGAATACACACAGACACAATGGGAGCTTGTCAGTCACGCCACTTGCAGCTCAACAAACTAGAGAGCAGGGGTGGAAAAAGCCACGGGTGATATCCTAGATTCACAACCTGATTAAATGACTTCCCCTTGGCTACTACAGCAGGTCCATAGCAGATCCTTATAATGAATCTACTTTTCATAGTTGTCAGTCCCATATTGTGACCCACAAACTCACCTGGCCGCACTTGTCAGTACAGGAGGTGGAATGAAGACTAACAGTTTTAGTCAAGTCAGCAGATTCAAGAAACATTATGGGTTGCATTTGCAATGCTGCAAGTGTTGAATTCCCTGACTGTCTTCCTGTTAATTGACAGTAATACCAGAGCAGTTAGTTGGACAAAAAATGACTTGTTCTGCCCTCTTTGTGGAGCATCCTCTATCTGTTTTGTCGGTAGATGCTGCAAGACTGATTTTTGGGTTTGATTATATTTTGAATTTAGCTTGATTTTAATGAAGAGATATAAATTAGAAAATACTAAAATAAAACATTAGGGGGTTTTTTAATTGAATTTATTTTTTGCTTAGTTAAGTATTTCCTTTTTATTTGCCCACTGCTGAAAAGTAGATGCATTTATCCCAGAAAATATCAAGCTAGATCCTTTCTTATTAGTGGAGTTTTCTTTACATCAGGACGGGATTTAGCCTATAACCACATAACCCTCTTTGTATTAGGAAACAGCAGTGTGATTCCGTAAACCTCTAATTCTCATTAGTGGTTTTCCAAGCTATAGCTCATGAGCACAGCTAGCTGAGTTCTGGTGAGGAAACATTCACTGCAAGTACTTCTGGCTCTTACCTTGACAGTACCCCAGTAGGCACTCTTCAGGCAGAGTTGAAGCGCTTGGAAGGGGTGTGTGGCAGGGAACCCTAGTGTTACCTCAACTTGTCTTACAGCTTTCTGCTCCTGCTTCTGGCTGCATGTAGAAAAGGGCAAGGGTGGCCTATATACATTTATATTTTCTCCTGGTGTCCTGATTTTCCTTCCCGAGACCTCTTTCCTTCTCCTTTTCCTTTCCCCTGGTAAGTGGGAAGAGAATGCTGAGCAGGTGAGAGGCAGCCCTAGGTGATGTGCTTACCTTCTTCTCGTCTCCTAGGCCCTTGCCTAGCCTCCATATGCTCTGTCCACCTGGGTTTCCCTTTGTGCCAACATACTCTTGGATGATAAAACTTGGACCAGTCCTGAAACTTTTTTCCTCCTTTTGTGTTCTGGCTGTATATTTGCCATAATTTAGAACATAAAGTATGGAAGCAGCCAGACCTTGAAAAGAGGGAAATGAATGCTTGACTGTCACCAATTTGGATATCTCCCCAGGTAGTTGTGAAGTCGGTGTCAGTTTCAGTTATTGGTATAACAGGGCTGATGTGTTCTCTCAGCAAATGTTGCTCTCCGCATCTGCTTTATCCACTAGGTGGATGACATAAAGCAGCTTGCCTTACAGTGAATACTTTATGCCATCTTTAATCTGAAGTGTATTTCTGTAGCCTGCCAAAACACTTCGGTGTGAATTTCTTGTTAGGTCAAATGTATGTTTGGAAACCTTGATCAGTGCTGCAGAGAAAGATTTGTCTCCACTAGGAAGATTGGTGCAGACAGACACTGATATAATTGTATTAGCAGTCCCATACTTCTCAGCACATGTGCACAATGTGTAACTACAGGACAGCTGAGAAACTCAATAGCACAAGGAATGGAGAGGGTAGTTGATTTTATTGTCTGTGTCTGCATCTATCATCTGCCAGTTGCCTGCCTGCCTGCAGTATTTTCAAGATGTTATATCCAGCCTCTGTAACTGAGATCTTTAGCAACAGCTAATGGATGCAAAAGCTTCCACCCCCAGTAACTTTAATGAGAATGAGACATTGAGATCTTTTTTGGAATTATTGCATTTTCCTGTGACGATTCACCTGTGTCCACCCACATGGGTGCAATTTCCTTAAGCTGATGCAGTCTTGTAGTTTTATATTGTTAAACATTGCCTCAGGATAACCTCTGAAGGTTAGCTCTGTCATCTCTGGGTCAGTAACATTTTGCAAATATACCATATCGAATTAGTCTCCTCCTGTGATGATGCCTGTTTGTCAGCAAAATAGTAACCTGAACTACGGTGTGTTTCTTCCTTCTTCCCTGTCTGCAGGGTAGTCACTGCCTCTTGTTTTTTCCCTCTACCTTAAACTCTGGTAAGAGATACCGGTTGTATATTATCAGCAAATTATTTGTTTTTAACAGAGACATCAGCAAGCTCAGCAAATTTTATGTAGCTTTTTGAAGAATTATGCAGCATTACACACGTGATATTATAAATTTGAGCTTTCCACATCTTTAGGGAGGGAGGATAGGAAGGTAATCTTCTGCTTTTATACAGAGGGGAAACTGAGGAACAAAGATGTCAATCAGAAGTCACAAAAGATAAGAGTGGCTTAGCTGCCCAGATAGCTTCCTCTCGAATCTCTTCCTTCCAACTAAACTGCAAAGACCACATGCCCTCCCTTCTTTCTTCTGGAAAAAGATGTATAGTGCAGAAATTCGTTTCACAGAATTGTATGTCCTTAATAAAATTCAGCTCTAGTTATGACCCTGTGAGATGATTAGTGAATTAGAGTTCTTAATTAGCATTTTGCATAATTCATGGCAATTACAACATTCTTATGGATATGATTGTCAAGGTGCAGATGTGCAAACGTGCAGCTATAATTTTCTCAACTAAATAACTCTTCTGGTGAAACCTCTAATTATTTACAACTCTATTGTGTAACGGCCATTATTCCTGTTGTTATTTTTAAGGCATTAGAAAATGGATGCGAATCTCACTTCAGCTTCAATCACTGCAACCAACTGTTTTTCAAAAGCTTTAAAAACTGTCATAAAAGTTTGCTCCTGGGTGAGAATTAGTCATTTGAATTTTCCAAAGGACCTATACTGCCCGGGTTTTAACATCCCACAGGGAATTGTTTTGCAGTTTTTCAGTTACAACAACAAAACAAAAGCTAAATCCAGTATGTGCGCTAGCTATGATTTATACGGGTGGATTGTTAACGGAGCTGAGCTCCCATTCCTTCTTCAGATGGAGGTAGAGCTCAAAACCCTTTGTGCTGTGAAGATAGTTTCCTTTTGTCAGAAATGTATGAAGTGTTATGTGTCTGAGGTTACTAGGACTAGCCTTTTGGAGGAAGGAAAATCTTGTAGTTAGAGTGTGTGGCAGCTAAATAGAGGAAGAAGATGGTCATGGCAGAGATAGGACCCCCTGACTTTCCAAATTGCAGTTTATCAGAAATCAAATGCAATGGTATAGAAATCAATGAGCCACATGATCAAAGTGCATTTGCACCCAACTCAACACTTCAAGGTACAGCTCATATTTAAAAAAAATTACTGAGTTCCAAATGACAAATTTGAATTTCTAGTTCCTTCATTAAGTGCCTACACAGATGGTATTAAATGTAATTAATTTTACTTTCATAATTATAATCTAATATGTAAATCCATTTACAGTATTTCATTCTATTAAAGGTACAAATCAAAATGATAATTTCTAAACAAAAGTTATGAATTTCCTTAAAGTAAGGCATGTGTAATTTCCCACAGGAAATTTTAATCACTTTTGGATTTGTACTTATGGAACACATAGGAGTTTCAGGCAGTCAAGATTTGTTGGAGGGAAACTGCAACCCTTATATTCTTATTAGAGGCAAACAGCACTCAGAGGAACATGGCCATATACGCTTGCACATTCATCTTCGTCATGGTTTAAAACCCAGATGGCAACTAAATACTACACAAACACTTGCTCACTCCATTACCACACCCCTTCCCAGGCAGGATGGGTAGGAGAATCAAAAGAACATAAACCCTACAGGTTGAGATAAGAACAGTCCAATGACTATAATACAAAACTAATACTATTAATAATAATGATAAGGGAAATAACAAAGGGAGATAATATAAAACTAAAATGGGAAAGGAAAACCAACTATAAACACAAGTGGTGCACTATACAATTGTTCACCACCCGCTGACCGATTCCCAGCCCAGCCTGAGCAGCAATTTGGGCCTTCCAGGTTATTCCCACCAGGACAATTATCTTTAGCAGCTGACCCTTCCTTCCAGCATCCCCTAAAGGGACTAGCTTGCAGAAGCTTACCAGCCATTTCTAACAGGACTTCTCACCCACATAAGGGGTACTCTCCCTTCTGGCCCTTCTCTGCCTATTGAACTTGAAGGTAAAGGACTTGCCCTGATCAGTTGGAGCTTGATTGCTTCCCTTATTGTAGGACTTTCTTACTCTATTTATAGTGTCTTTTGGAAATGTATGTGATTTAGGTTCCTGTCTTTCCATGCTCAAGTTCCACAAAACAGCAGTGCTGAAAGAAGAATCTGCTCCAAAATAATGTAATCCCTCACTTTTTCCAAGTGAAATGTTGGAGAAGCTTCTCATCTATTTTTGCCACCTTCTTTCAATGTCTTTGTTGTTCTGAGCACTCTGATATTGCTTACAGCAGCTCACTCCCTAAATATCATTAATGCAAGCGCTACCTTCAGCAGGTTTATTCCCTTCCTTTCTCTCTGTAACCCTTTTCTTAATCCTAAAGCAATGTGTGAAAGTGCATGGTGCTATCCATGTATCTATCTGTTAGCTAGTTTGTGGATTCTCAGTGTCTCTGCCCAATACGCTTATATTAGCAAAGCTTTTCACAGGTTTTAAACATGTATCTTTTAAATTCTCCACCACTGCAATTATCATGGGGAAACCAAAAAAAGCCACAAAAAACCCACAGTGAAATTAATCACTTTATTCCCCATCATAAGAGGAAAAATGAGTATGAACTGATAACCTTGGAGGAGAGTTAGAGGACACAAGAACCCAGCTTTTGTCCCAGCGAACACGATGGCAGCTTTGCCTCTGGCTAGAAATAAGGAAGCATTCAAACAAAACTTATTTTCTTTATGTCTTTTTCTTCTTCTTTTTTTTTTTCTTGACAGTAATACCTTGTTCATGGTAGCCAAAAGCATTTATGGATTTTGCCAAGGATGGATAAGACTGATAAGAATTTGGGAAAACCTTAAAATATTTCAGGTTTTCTTATCTGAATGACATTTCATTTAAGTTCATTTCTAGCTTTTAAAGAGAAAGAAAGTCCTTTTCTCACAGAGGAGAGGCTTCTATATTTGCACCGAAATGAAATATTTTGTCAAATAAAATCAATTATACTTTCTTCCAAAATAAGGAAAGGGGAACCAGAGGAAAGGGGTATTGATTTCTGTTGAAAACAAAAGTTACAGTTTTCGTTTTGTCAGCCAGAGAGCTAATGCTGCCACTTGAACGCTTGCTACAGGAGTGGGCCAAACATATGCAGCCATGGAAAAAAGTGTTTGAAACACTAAATTATACAGTAATTTGATGCAGTTTCTGTCTGCAGCCTTGGAAAATCTTATCACAAGCAAGCAGTTAAAAAAATAAGTAGTTAAGTGATGGCTTCCAACTAAAATCTGTTACTCAGGATTGATAAGAGCAGTCTGCTGGCTTGCTCCAGCTCCCGTTGAGGTCCTCTCTGAGCCAAAATACACTGGGGGAGATTTTCAGTGTCACAGGGGATAGTGGAGTATCTGGTTCACAGTCATGGCAAATGTGAGCCTTGGGGGCTGATCTGATCACCCTTGAAATTAAACTCCTCTTGACCTAGCTCTTCTTCAGTCCGCAGAGTAACATGGCAAGATAGTCTTTTGTCTATATGGTCAGATCCTGACGAGTGCTGGCTTTACTTACCATAATGTTCACAACTATGCCCCATCCTCAGCTGGAGTAAGAAACTCTAATGTTGTGCTCACTTTCATTTTGTGTGTGCTGTTGCAGATTTTTGTCTCCTGTGCTGTGAGTATTCCTTTCGCTGCAGATTAGTGGAGTCTTTTGTGGCCACTGGCATGTATGGGTAGCAAAGGTAGCATGAAGTGGTTTAAATTTAGCATCTCTTCACGGTTTCTTCCATATGTGGGTGACAGTTTGATGGCCTTGGAAGTCCCTCCAGTTTAGTGATCCCAAAATTCTGGTTTCCTTCCAAAATTGCTAATATATCAAACTCATTTTGACAAATTAGTTTCCAAAGCTGCAATTCAAATGAAGGCTGCTCAACTGAGTCATTTAACCTTCAAGATCTGATAAGGATACACCTGGTTTTTGCCTATCTTTGTCAATGTAGAAAGAGCCAAGACAGCAATCAAAAGAGCAAAGATTAAGAAGCTATTTAACCGAAGTTTTAAATGCATTGGCATCCAGTGGCTGCATGTTAATCCCTCCCTACCAGTCCTCTGCAGATCTTTGTTCAGATGCATCTCCTTCAAGGCAGAAGATAAAGAGGAGGCTGACAGTGATGAAATGTAAGGAGTGTATATGTATGGAACAGCTGAATGGCAGAGCAAGATACATGTCTATTGTTACACGAGGTGACGGGGGAATAAACAAATGAGTAAGAGAGCAGAGCAGGGTGAAGGACATCCTGAACACGGACAGAAGCATGATTGGCAGACATGGCAACAGACCCAGAAGCATAAGGATAGTGGATTGGAAAAGAAATGACAAAGGGCAGAAACGAGCAAGAAGCTACAGAGGGTTAATTTTATGTCTATCAGGAGCATTTCATAAGAGGTGTAAATTTTATTGACCTGTCCAAGAATCTTAAAGCAGATCTCAATTTTCATAGTTTTAAAGCCTTGTGATCATTGGGCCTGATCTCTCAGGTGATACAACTGTTGAATTTCCCCCTGTGATTATTGCATCAGGTTTTATGCTTTTCTCACCTAGCTTCAGAAGTAAACTTGTTTTCAAAGCCTCCCCTTAGAGGCAACATGTTCAATTCACCAGTCATCTGAAACATCTCCTGTATTGCTTTTCTTTCCCATGGGCTTTGTGCAGACAAGACAGAGTGTTAGGGACAAAATCAGAGGCTGGGAAGAGTAAAACAAAAGCTGAAGATGGTTTGATCAGTGCAAGCCTGTTAATTGGCCAGTCTGAGAGCATGCTTTGGCAGTATAAGACACCAGTAAAACTGCATCTGCTCTATACCAGAGTGCCTGGACGTACCACCGTAATTACAGCAGGTTTACAGCACAGAAAATGTTATTTTAACACTTTTACTACTGTTTTATTCATTTTGCAGTCAGTCTGCTTATGGAAGACCTTCCAGCTACAATAGGCTGTGCAGGTATGCTTGGCTGCAAAGCTAGCATATGAAAGCCTCATTTTCCGTACCCATTTTGGTTGCTCTGATACTACAGCATCCCTCTGTGCAACTCAAGGCATCCAGTCACTGAGGATGTAACTCCATAAGGAGCAAAAAACCTATTTGCCGTGGGGAAGAATATTATACTGCAGCTTTTAGTAATAAGTCTCATTGAAACTTACCTGTCTTATAATCACTCAATGTCATTTGCATGTCTGTAGCGGTGTTTTTTGGGTGGGCATTTGGGATGTACTTGATTTTATTTAATCTTTTTGGGTATCTTACAGTGGCAGAGTGGGGGAAGGACCCCCATCTGCAAGAATGCATTGACTCAAATGCCCGTTACCAGACTTCAGAGGGTGAGAACCTTTAGTTTTTTGAGTAATGTGTCTACTAATTACCCTGTGTGGTGCAAAACACTTAAGCATTAGTTAGAACATCTGAATCTAGTTCTAAGGTGTTTTCTGCACTTAAGTGTCATAAAATACAGCTTATGTTGGACCAAGACATAGTGGTGAGGATGAAGCTGATGGCGGAGTTGCTTATGGAATAAGATGTTGCTTCTTGTGGAGACAGCAAAATCTTTCCAGTGCTGTGAATGTGCAAGATCATTTTACTGCAATTTCCATTTAGTCTTAATTTAATTGGATTCCACTAGCAGTTCACTGTAAATAAGGTTGCGTACATTTTTAGCAACATGGAAAATAATGTTCATATGAAGTGAAATAAGAATTATACATCAGCATGCTTGGGAGTACATTCTCAAAATGGCAGGAAGGGAAAAAGTTGTAAAAGAAGATAAGGAAAAATATATTCTCCATAATTCTGTCAAAAGAGAGAGCACCTCAGCGTGGAGAAAAAATATAGGAAGCTTTAAAACCTGCTTAAAGTGCATGCAAAAGGAAAACTCTTTCACAATCTAGTACTTTGATAACAGAGAATCCTTCAAGCTTTAATTAAATGTAAAGGATGTGTTCAGTGTTCAGGTTAAAGGCCTGTCAAATATCTTGGAGGAAAGAGGGGTCTGTACTCTGAAAACAGCACACGAAGTTGGAAGGACTTGGTTGAATCAGCAGCTGAGGTCATATGCATGTTCGGAAATTACTCAAAACAACAAATTTTATTATGGTCAAGATGTTTACCACATTCAATTACTGAGCAAGAGTGGTGTTTTAAGACCCTCAGTAACAGATTTATGATCTTTTTACATGCAGAGAGCAGGCAATCGTGTGCTAAGGATCTGAGTCTCTAAACACTTAAACACGCGCTTAGCTTTAAGCAACCACAAAGTCCCACTGAAATTGATGGCCTGTACTTCCAAAGGGGATAGAGCAGTATACATGAACAGAAGTCAGCTCTTTTTATTGTGTACCACAGTCCTGTAACTGGGCTAAAAAAGCCACCTAAGAAAGTGCAGAAAGGTTGAGAGCAGGGGCATGTTCTTCCACAACGCTCTGTTCTCCTAAAGGCCTTTTCAATAAAATCTGGCCATTTTCTGAGTTGCTTTGTTATCGTCTATTAAGTCTGTTGGTTGATGGTTTAGGCTGTTTTGTTTTGTTTGACTAAGATAATTTGATGTTTTATATATTGATTTGAAATTACACTTTCAAATTACTAGTTACATGAGAAAGCGCTTTGGGAGTCCAGGCCAACCACCCTAGATTACTTTTCTGAAAGATTCACTGAACATATCCCTGCATAGAATCACTTTTCTAAATCACGGGTTACTCATCTCTGCACAGCTGCTTTGTAAGTACAGGAGGAAATTCTGCAGTAGAATCACATCGCAAAATGTGAGCAGCTCATTCTGGAGCAAAAGTGTGGCAGGTCTGATCTTTCCTTTTTGCAAGCACTCCTGGTTGCACCTCTGCTTTTATGCCTAGAAATGGAGTGTTGGTACAAAATCATGAACTTTCCACTGCTGATAGCAAATCTCTGCTTCTACATAAGTTGCTACAGCACAAAAAACCAAAGATACTCCCTCTTCCTTTGGAAAAGGAAGCTGTGCACTATCTGATGGTAGTAATGAGAAAAAAAGCCTTCTAGAAAGCAGGATGGCCTATATACAAACAAACATTCAAACATAGCATATACACATACGTACTACATACAAAGTGACTATACTGTGCTTGAATATAAATACGCAGGGCTCTGTAGCCCCTGTGCTGCACTGCCCTTGTTAACCCTTGCATGGATTAACAAAATCCATGGTGTGAGTATACATCTACATACATGGCTCAGTTCTATGTCAGGTGTGAGGCCGTATTAGCTCTCAATATTGTCACAGCTGAGCATTTTTTTGCAGTGCACTTGTATGATACACGATTTAAAGAGGATCCTGGTGTGTATTTGTAATGTGGACATGACTGTAAGAATTGTGAAGGGTATTTTCACTTTGAAGAACAGTATATATATTTCAAAGCCAGAAGTTTTCATCTTATAGGTTTGGGTTTTTTTTTTTTTTGTGTGCTTTGTTGTGGTTTTTTTTTTTCCTTTACAGTTGACATTCTTGGAAGAGTTGCAGCACAAGATCATACTCTCCTTCACGCTCCAGTCATAATTATTTTATTGTGCTTGTGTCTCTCTCACCAGCCTCCAGCCTCATTGATCAGTATGTTATGGGGTGTACTCATCCTCCACCTCAGCAGTGTGCCCCAGTGCCTGACCAGCATTTGTTATTCATTTAATGAAACCATGTACCAGGCTGTTCTTTCTGTGAAGGGAAAGGGGTGAAGAGAGCACTGCTAGCAATGCCAGCAGGTTGATTTAGTAGGAAAGCACAAGAGTGACTGAACAGAACTGCATATTCCACTAGCTGCATGTTCCAAGAGGGCTAAACACTGTCTTCTTTCTTTGCAGCTGCTAATGCATACACCAGTGCTGGTATCTCCAGAAGCCCTTGGGTGCCACTCAACTTGGCCAGCATGACATCTTTGGCATGTAATTAATTTTGACTGAGAGCTTTGACAAATAGAAACACTGGATTTGTTTGGCTGTCTCTTCAGCGAGCTCTCATTTTTTAATGTTCTGAGAGTCAGGTGGGTACAAATTTAATGAAAACACTTGTCAATGCCAAAAGCTGCTTGGATTTAAAGTGCAAAGTATCACTGCTATCCTTCACACTAGTAGACACTCAGTGTCCCCTTCGCTGAGACATTCCAGCAATCTACATGAGCTTTGGAAACAAGTGTGTGAGACTGATGCAAGTGTGTGAGTCTTGCGGGTGCTCAGGTCATCCTGTGCACTGACCACAGGGTGGTCCAAAAACAGAGCTGTTGGACATCATTCCTCTAATATTAATCATGTCATTAAGTAGTGACTATCTGTGACTACTGGGGTTCTGGGACTGTCTGTGTTCAGTGGACAGCAAATAGTGGGAATGCATCTTATGGTTTTATCTCATATTTCTGAAATGAGCTTGTACCCGGATGAGTATGTTCCAAGAAATCAGGGCTGTTTTGCAAATTACATGTTGTTTCATGGCTGAACTTGTGATAGATGGTTGACCAGCCTGTCAGCTTGAACAAGAGGAGAGAGCAGGGTAACTGGTGGAGCTGTTAGTACTGCTTAGACCATTGTACGTGCATGGGTTGCTGGGAGATTACACAGTCTCTGGTAGCTGTTACTATGCTTTTTGCAAGCATAATTGTCCAAATATTCTCTAACCGCAACAGGTTTATGCTGCTGTTAATAAAGGGATTCTCCCCTAGACAAGCATTTGATTGGAGCCAAGAACATTACAGCATGGCTACTTTTAGTTTGCTCAGTAAATCAGTGTTTGCTTTTACATCCTACCACTGAACTATTTACACAAACCGTATTCACTGAGGGGCTTTCAGTACAGAAAATTCTAATACATGATCAGAGCACTCTTGCTGAATTCCACTGGTCCAGGCTATAAACCTCATACATCTACTGTTAAAAATATGGCTTTGGTGTGCCAGATCCTGTCTGGCATTCACAAGGCTCTGATGTGTTATTATTAATATTTGAAAGAGAGATGGTAAACCCTAATTATGCTTAATCACAACAACCCAGAAAGATATCAGTGGAGGAGCATGTTTCACCCTAAAGTGCTATTTGAACTCTTTGGAAAATGTTGAATTACCCCTACAGCTATTGCCAATTAACTACTTAATGAAGCATCTGCAACTGCTGGCATGTCCCAGCCGTGTCACTGTGATGCTTGAAGGACGATGGAGATTAACTGAAAGATTGATCACGGTGATTTCTTATGTAACAGCCAGTCAAATCCAATAAGGGGTACCTGTAATTGAAACTCACTCTGGAAAAAATATATTTTGCTATTATGTAAACACCTGGTTTTAGACCCACCCTGTTTATATAGCTTAAAAGAAACCTATTCCTGATTTTTCAGGGGGGCTGGAACTAGATGATCTTAAGGTCCTTTCCAACCCTAACTATTCTATGATCCTATAATTTAGAGCGACTATTTGCATACTTGTTTCCATTTGTTTCTGTACAAATATG
Organism: Loriculus beryllinus; assembly: GCA_039877255.1. Lineage (NCBI taxonomy): Eukaryota > Metazoa > Chordata > Aves > Psittaciformes > Psittacidae > Loriculus > Loriculus beryllinus. Next base: position 3,042 of record JBCJKH010024712.1, on the reverse strand, counting down.
TGTGTGAATTTAGTTGAATTATAGGTAGAAATTCCATGCAGATATAAATGCTACATCTGCTGCATTTACATAAGTATGTAGTCCATATGTCTTTATATATGTGCAGTTGATGTATGTACATATGATCATATACAGAAAGGTATGGTTTAGAAATATGCACATATATTATATATGTAATATTTTAAAAATGTAAATCTTAAACTTGTTTAAATATTTAGAAGTAAATTATGCATGCACAGATTAATTTTTGTGATGTATCAAGTGTTATTTTGCCATAATTCACAGTATTGCCCTGAATATTCACCGTAATTTTAGCATTAAAGTCTTTCAAAGTAAAGCTGATTGCATCTGGAAGCAGTAGTGTTTAAATCAGGGCAATCTATCATTTCCAGAAGAGTTGTTTGGTTGTTGAAGTGGACCAGCTGGACTGCATGATACAGAGTGAGTTTAAGATTGTACTGGGCATGTCATTCCCCTAGCAACAGCAAGGTTATGTTCCCTTCAAACATTGCCATGGATCTCTGCTCAGGGTGAAGAGGTTGATGCATTTTCTGCTTTGAGTGTTTCTGCTCTGCCAGGTCTTACCATAGGGTTAGAGATCCTGGTTTGTTCCCAAATGAGTGAGAATGGAGAATCACAAAGATGTATTTATAGCACCTTGTGATTACCTCAGGCTCATGTTGCTTTCAGGTCTGGTTGAGCAGCACCCCAACAACTTCCTGCTATGGGTATTATCTAACCTCTACTGTGAGAAGAATTGAGAGTATTGACTTGGTTAAAAAACAGCCAGGGTTTTTTTGCTTAGACTACAAATCAATCTTCTCCCTTTTTACTTGTGTTCTGTTTTGCTTTGGTACGTGTGATATCCTGTAGTAATAATGCAATACTGACTTAATCTCCCATCAAAATTTCCTGGTCTTCTACAGCACCTGTGCTTCTCTGGCAGCAGTGATATGCTGTAGCCTTGGCTGAATGTATTTGGGGTTCATGGAAGGGTTCTGCTGGTCTCATGCTGTAGGGAGAAACTGAGAGTCTCTCTAGCTATGAGTTACTCTTGAAGCTGAAGAGAGCAATCAGGGCCATTGAGGTTGGGCAGAGACAATAAGGTTTTTGAGAAGAACGTGTGTCATGGGAATTTCATGTGGCTGTTGCTCTGTCCTGAAGAAAGTAGGATTTCTGTGTTCTATGCACCTGTCATGGTCTCGGCTAGAACAGGCAGGTTTTGCTTTTGCTTGGAAGAATGCAAGGTACAGTGAATGCTTAGGCAGCAGGTCAGGCCCTGCTGTCTCCTCCTCATGGATGCTGCCAGAATGACTGGTTGAAGGAAGGGCAGAAATAACAAGATCTAAGTTTCTCATTTGTAGGGCAGCCCTGGTATGTAGTAACACAGGTGAACACCAGTGGACCCCCCAAGAAGAAGTCAGAAACCAAAGCCTGGTCTGGGTATTTTTGAGTACATTAAAAAAGTGAGGACCATGATTTTATTGCTATTGACAGCACTGCCTGAAGTTACAGTCAAGTATGTTTTAAGGTACATCTCAAGTTGGCTTGCTTTTCATGTTTGAGACAGAAAGTTCAAAATTGACTTGAAAAAAACCACAATCTTTCTGTAATAAGCCATCGTCTGTTCTGTAGAGCAGCAAAGATGTCTTTGTTTCATAAAAAGGTACCAAAACACTTCTTCAAAGAGGACTTTCTCTCATTTATGATGTTTCTGCTCCATGCTGCTCACCAAAGATTTGCATGATTTGCATTGCATAATATGTGAATCACTAAAGATTTACACAATCATCACAGAATGCCTTTAATTCCAACAATTGTCTTTAACTTTGTCTGTTATGCAGAAAAGAACAACCTGAAATATTAGTGTTGCTTGCCCTTAATTGCTGGTTATAAGAACAAGATCCCCTTAGTATAAAAATCCAAATATGCCTTTTCCAGCTGAGTTGCAGTGATGCCACTGCTCTCATCTTCCCTGTGCTGACCTTGGGGCCATCCCAACTTTCCTTTCATGCGTTTAAACAGCATTGCTCTTCAAACTGAGCTGAAATCTTTGCCATAGATGCACTGTTCCTAGTTGGTCAATGTGGGTGCAGACTGAGACTGCCTTTGTCTTTTCTCCTGGCATGAAATCAGGTTGCTCAGAAAGGTTTGTTCAGGGCTTACACAGTGTGTTCTCATCTCGAGGAAGGCTCTAAGTGCAGTTTAATTTAGGAATGATTGAATGATTGTTAGAAGTGGTGACAGAGAGCTGGGGAAAAGACAAGCAAAGCAAGATGCACATGGCAGGAGAGCTAATACGGGCAGTATTACCTCAGCCTTGAAACTTGAGCAGTGATTACAGATGGCAATATGTATCTTGGGGCTTGCATGAGGACCTGCATCTTCAACCAGATGAGAGGTGAAACTGTGGCAGAGCAGATCTCCAGCATCACGCTCCTTGATGCTGCTGCGTGAGGAACTGACACTAAGCCAGGTTTGCTACCACTGAGTACAGCCCTACTGCTTTCTTGCTTGGCCTCAGTCTCTACTATCTGTGCCCAGACATGCTTGGTCCTTGGGGAAGAAACCGTGCAGGGAGAGGGCTGGCCAAGCTATCAGGGTTAGAGTGAGAGGCCTGGATGCTGACTGATACCTGCTTTGGTGCAGCTGTGGCCAGCATTAGTGAAGAAAAGGAGGAGAAATCTGTTCTTCCTCTCCAGGCTCCTGTTTCATGTGCATTGGCCAAGACCATACAATATTTGCCACATTTCTGTAACCTTTTGTATTTGTACCCTTTGCCATTTAAGCTCCCAAGCACAATGACTCCATGTTTTCTCACAGAGTTTTCTGGCTCAAGTGCTATGTGGTTTTTGGTGGTTCTCATTTTCTGAATATCTGGTAACAAGAATATAGATCTCTGGACAGATCTGGAATGTAGCTGTCTTTTTGGTACCTCTACCTGTTGCAAAAAGATATGATTTTGTAAGAAACCCAGAAGATGGAGATATGAAGCAGATCCCACTTCCCCTTCAGCACAGTGGAAGCTTTGTATTTAAGTCC
>JBCJKH010024711.1:19655-30009 GCA_039877255.1 Loriculus beryllinus | reverse complement strand
GTGTGCTGTATCCCTGCCTGTGGCAGGGAGGCCGGAACCAGATGATCTTAGAGTCTTTTCCAACCCCAACCATTCTACGATTCTATGATAATGTCTTGAATGTGGATATTATTTCTGACATAAGCAGACAGGACTTTAAGACCTCAAAGAAATAATGCCTCCAAAAGCATCAAAATTTTACCAGTCCTCAGTGGTTTGCACAAATTCACACTTCTGGGCACTACCATCAGTGTTAGCAACTGTAGGGTCTGTGAGAGACAATGCAGGCACAGGCAGCATACCCTTCCAGTCATACCTCCCTCCTCCTCTTGGAACAAGTGTTGACAGGAGGCTCCAACATTGATGTCTAGGATTCTGGATCTTGAAGGTGACTTTTTGGAGAGATTGGTTGGTGGGATATCTGAAAGCAGGCAGCCTTAGCCACCAGATCCTTTGAGAGCAGCCACTACATGTTTCTGTGATACTATAATAAATCTAAAAGAAATGTTCCTCAGTTCTTATCACCTGTAAATCAACCTTTGCAATGAAAACCAGCAAAAGAGAGTTGGATGTCTAAAGACAAAGAGGGTGGCAGAGACAAACCTGACAGGCAAGACGAGGGTGGAGCTGTAACTTCTGACTTTTTTTTCTGCAGAAGAATAAGCAATGTCTATCCAAAGTACTAGAAATATTTAAGGTTAAACCTTGGCTTTGTTGATTCCAAAGCAGAAGCTTGAACTGACTTTGGAAAGGCCAGTATTGTACCTATGCAGATTGCCTTGTGAGAAGACCCTTTCAGTGAGCTCTTCGTGGCTCCTGCACTGACATGGACAGGACTCAGGACAATTTTCCAGCTGCAAGGGGCTCTTCTAAAGTTGTCATACTAGCTTCCATTTGTTCTTTATGTATTTTATATGCCTAATTAAAATTGTGTTGATCCCTACATACCATGAGGTGATGGAACATGCTATGACATAGTTCCTGTAGATTCAAAAGAAGAAAAAAATGGACCTACTTCTCATAGAATTGTTTAGGCTGGAAAAGACCTTAAAGATCATCATGTCCAACCCTTAACCTGCCACTGCCCCAAGCCCACCACTAAACCATTCCCCTGAGTGTCACATCTACATGTCTTAAATACCTCCAGGAATGGTGATTCCACCACTGCGCTGGGAAGCCTGTGCCAATGCTTGACAAGAATTTTGGTGAAGAATTTTTTCCTAATCTTTAATCTAAACCTTCCCTGGCACAACTTGAGGCCATTTCCATTTGTACTTTTGGAAAAATTGAGGCTGAAGGCCACATCCCTGTCTGTACTTAACTGTGCTCATGTATGTAGTCCTCAAACTGTACCAAATCCAGCAGAGTTAGTTATATTCAGAAAGCAAAGCATGTGCTGAGTCCTCACAAGACTAAGGGTCTAAGGAAACAGACATTTTCTGTATGGCCATCCCCACCAGCGGGTCATGCAGGCGAGTTGACAAGTTTCAAACACCATGGGAGGAGGTCTGGAAAATGGGTTGACCACGTGTCCCTTTTGGGTATCTCAGCCCTTTCTCCTTTTCCCACTAATTGCTTTATGCTTCTAAACCTCTACAAGTCAATTTAAGGGTAACCCACAAAATAATCATAGAGATTTTGTTTTACCACCATGTATTTTCAGTTTAAACTACATGTAACATGAGAAGCTGACCATATCAGAACAAAACACAGACAAGTATGAGACAGAAACAATCTGAAAACAATGTTTTCTCACAATGACTATGAGTAGAGACAGAGGGCTTGCAAATCAGTAAAAATCAAAGAGAATATATGATAAAATCATAGAATAGTTTGCATTGGAAGGGACTTTCAAAGGTCATCTCATCCAATCCCCCTGCAGTGAGCAGGGACATCCTGAATACATCCATCCTGGCCTTGAATGTGTCCAGGAATGGCAGGAAAGTGTTTTGGTTTGTTTTTTTTTTTTTTTTATCGATTTAATGGTATCAACTAAATTTTTTTTTAAGGGAAAAAAAAAAATCCATGTAAAAAATCAACAGTTCAAATTGCTGAACAACATCAGAGGCTGACAGCTATTTAATATATTCAAAACATTGCTTTTCAGTAACGTAATCTACTAAAAGCCCGATATCTAGGGTTGCTGCTACTTGCATGCCTCAGACATGAAAAAGAAACTGTCAGATCTTTCCTGGAAGCTTTGCTGGATCCCGAGGCATGCTTGGATACAAGCTTGGATGCTCCTGCACTGTCACAGATCTGAAGTGCTGAGGCTTTGTCCAGCTGCTTACCTGATTTGTTCTTGCTGAACTCAGGCCAACCATAAAAACCTCATAAAGGCCTGTGTAAACAGAGTTAAAAGTAGGTGTAGGTAGGAATAGTAACATCTCTTTTCTCTCCTTCCACACTTCTCATCACTGCTGCTGTGTCAGATCCCAGGCAGCGCTTCCCCTGAGGTAAGGAAAGAACGCAGCCTCTGCTCAGCACCCAGAGAGGTGAAGGAAAGGGGCAGCCTTGGCAGCCTTTGTCACTGCAGGGTATTTGAGCACTTGCTCTGGGTTTAAATCCAGGTTTTAAACAGTTTCTTTGATCAGACCAAGATTGATTCCTGCAATCTATTACAGTCTGGAATCATCTTTCATTTGGCTCAATACCCAAACCTGTTGTGGTATGCTTCTGGAGATATGTAGTGTAGAAATTTGGTTTGCCCTTTGTGAGTATGAGGCTAGTTACCTCCTTAAGAAAATATCATGACATTCAAGGAAGTACTGAAAGTAGCAGTTCATAGATCTGGGGTTTTAAGATTACCTTACAAGTAATCACTGATGCATTCTCTCTTTTTAGTCTCATCCCCTTGTAGAGCACAGATAACGGTACATGTGTTTTACCTTATTGGATTTTGCAAGCATTAGTTAGTGGGTCCACTTTGACTTCTCCGGACCGTATTTAGCAATGTGATTGTGGCAGCATAATTCCTTGGAACCACAGGGGAACTAGGACTTCTGCACCCATGGTGCATGGGGATATATGCTGCGTATTACAGCTCTGAAAGACAGGCAGCTGTTCCCTGCAGCACACCACTTAGCGGCATAGCAGTAGCTGTACAGCTGAAATATTTTCTTACCCTTTCCATTAAGATTAAACCAGAAAAAATAAAGGGACTTAGCTTCCTGCCATGACATCACTATGGAATACTTAAACATGCATGTCACTCGCTTTAAAGTCAAAGTCAACTTTCCCCTGCTGTTTGAATGCAATCCCTTTTATTTTACTAAACTATCTGAGGACAGGCCAATAAATGTTCAGACAGCAGTTGTTACTAATCTGTTCCTTGCAATTATTTTTAGCCATGCACACAGCTAGAAACACTCCACAGCAGAATCTCTTCTGTATACGTATGTGTGCATATATACATTTGTCTACGCTTACAGTGCCAGATAAGAGGCTGTCAGCACGAGTGCCTTGTAGCTCAGTGGGTAGCTGTCCCAGACTTCCATGTCACCAAACTTTTGCATTTTAACCACAGCATTTTTTTCCCCACCAGCAGACTCTTGTGCCCCTGTGCCAGCCTGGATGCTGCTCCCTATGAGCCTCAGGGCTGGCAATGATGCATGGGTGTTCCTATGCTTGCCCTAAACCACCACTCCCACTGTGTAGTAGGAAGCCTTCAGCAGTCCCATTGGCATTTGCAGCTCAAGCAGCTGTTCCTTGTCTCCTCCAGAAGGGCAGTGGGTCAGATCTGCCTGTGGTCAAGGCAGCTGACCTAAACCTCAAATCCCTTCATAGACCAGCCAAATCCCTAGCAGCCACATCCTGCTCTTAAACAGGACACAGAGCATGGAGAATGGTTGGAAACCTTTCTGAGTTACTCTGTGGCAGATGTGTTTCAGCAGGGTGGGAGCTCAGAGGGCCTTTAAAGGTACACAGCACAAAAAGGATTTGTTCTTATTGATGATTTGTCCTTATTGATGCAAATTACAATTGGTTCATTGCTTTGTTGAAGAAATTGAGGCCTGTATGAATAATCTTAGACAGCGAGTTCCAGAGGTAATAAGAGTCCATTTTACAAAGAATGTAAACAAAACTAAACCTCAACAGTAGTATGAATACTGTCAGAGCAATAATATGTGGCAAGGTGTGGCATGTGGCAAGGTCTGCAAAACTTAAATCATAATCATAATATTAATTTTCCCAGATCTCCACCCATCTGCATAATAGAGCCATTGGAGCACTCCACACACAGCTGTGGGACATCTCTAGGGGAAAGTCTAGGAAGGCAGCGAAATCCCCTCAAGCAGCACCTACTGTGCAGAACCCAGGTACTAGTTGAATGCCTCAGCATGCAGAGTAACAGGCCAGGTGGGAAACCTACCTGTCCTACCAGCTGCCCCGAGCCCTTCTGCCTGCAGAACTGACCAAACTGTGCACAGAGAATGACCAGTGCTCAGCAGAAGCTGTTCCAACACATGTTCACATCGGACAGTCTTTTGTACATAGCTGATAGTTAGGAGGTGCTTAGTTCACAGTTTAAGGTGATAGAAACAGAGCATATGCTTGCCAGAGCAGTCCCATAAGACCTCAGTCCAGCTGGATGTATGTGTGCAGGAGAACAATAGCCTGGGGAGTCTCACCTGATCCAGCTGAAGATGCTGTTGCAAGGACCGCTGCAGTGGAAGCTCCCACCATCATCCACAGAAGAACTTGCCATCCTGTTGGAGACGTTTGTTTTCCCACACCAGTGTCACCTGTGAAAGAGATCCCAATGAGTTAGGAGGCTTTTCGGGTTTTTGTTCCAGCAAATGCTCTTTCCACAAGTGCCTGTGCAACAGGCAGAAATCTAGGGCTGAGAGTTCAAACTGAGAACTGGGAGTCTGAAGTTTCAGAACACAGCGTTAGGTGCTCAAATGCAGCCCAGAAAGCACCTTCCTTCATGCCTGTTCCATGGCAGGGGGGGGTCAGGGCTGCAATCCTTCTCAGCACTGCTACAGGCCACGGAGAAATAAGCTTAACAGGTTTTTTTCCCCTTTCACCTCTGCATTTACCTAGGAAAAAACCTCACAGGGGCTTCCCACCAAGAATGGGATGAGACTCACTATTTCCACCATCTAATATTTTCTCCTCTGAATTGCTAGGTCCTTTTCTCCACGTACTACATTTAGCACATAAGAGTCCACTCCTCAGAGTGGAAAGCTACTTGCTTATCTTTCTTAAGTGATTATTTTGTGATTCTCTTTAATAACACTGCCTGCTTCAGGATAGTTAGCATGTGCCTCTAGAAGGACAGACCTCAGTTTGCTGGATTTCCTCATTATGTGCAGCTGTGTGCTGCACATCAACCATGTGGCTCTTCTAAGATAGAAGCTAACAAAGATCAAACTGCACTATTCTTGCTGTGTTTTTCTTGGACACTGGCTCTTCCTAAGCAGCAGTGGGAAGCTGTCTTGGAATTGCTTATATATTCTGTAAATATGGCATATTTCTCTAAGTGCTGCCTGAAATGAAACATGCAGTGAATTCTAAAACGATGGACACAGTGGAATAAATCCAGTGATTTCTTGAGAACCTGAAGGGAGACAGGGAAGAAATACGTGAGTTTAAAGAAAAAACCCATTGCTGTCAGAATTTTAGCTAGGCATGCCCTTCTAATTTCATGCTGAAGGCATAAATTCTAGTCCTCAGGAGAGTTATCAGAATGATAACCCTGGAGACCAAAAGCCATTAGTTGATAAATCAGAGGTACGGGCTGCTTTCTGGGGAGCTCTGTGGGATTACTGTTGCCTTTCCCAGCAGTCATAACATAGTGGATTGCCATGTACAGGTGCAGCTTGTAGACTTGTGTTATCTTGAGTACTGATAACAGCTGTTTGTGGCCAGATCAATGTGCAGATATTTACCTGACCACTCATGACGCTGCAGAATGCAGTGAGCTCTGGTCCACAGAGGTTACACTGCTAGCAAATAGTTACTAAGCTGGCTGGTTCACAGCTAGATCCTACAGCTGCACCAGCTACCACAGCAATATTTATATTAATACATCTAGAGACACCTTTTCAAACTTAAAGCAAAGTTCTGTCCCCATATGGGGCAAGAAGTGTAAAGCTAGCCTGTAACTGGTGAAGGCATCCTTCTTGGAAGTACACTGTGGGGATGATAACAAGGGCAAGGTTAAGCATTTTGCCTTCCATCTGTTAATATCTTTTTAATGACAGATGCTATGGAAGAAAAAAATCTGAACAGTTTGAATCACAACAGCACTGGTGGAGCAGGAGGACTTCAGTTTACATGGGGATTTCCTTTATCCAGCTGTTATCAGTGAACCAGGAGCAATGATGAGGTGATAAAAACCCAAGGCAGCCTTTATGGAGAGCACACAGTGAGGAACCAGGCAGACTGAAGAAACCAACTTGCTAAATTTAAACTATTTATAGGTGGTTTCCAAGGAACCCAGAAGAAAATTATATCCCCACGTAACTCACTGATCATGCTACCGAAAAACTGAAATCTCCCCCCAGACCTTTTTCAGTCAAACCCCCATCTCTTTTGGCTTTTACGCTCTTTAAAACAAAATACCCAAGAGGAACAAGGCAATTGTTAACAACTCTAGCAGGTAACAACTGAAAAAACTTCTCCCTGCTTCAAACTGGCTGAGACCGCTTCTAAAAAGAGGCACGTGTGCTTTTTCCAGTACAGAGAAGGCTGAACAGCACTATTCCTCTGATACTTTCCATTTGTAGATGTGTAGGAAAATGAGAAAAGAATCATTAAGCATTATAAATGCAGTAGTTTAAGAGGTCTTCACTTTAGTGTAATCCTGTGTGTTGGAATAAGGTGACTCATTTACAGATTTGCTGGATTTGGAAAGCATAGTGTCTGGGAAACCCATAAATATAACTCACTAGGATTTATTTCTAGCAGGAAAAAGGCATTTCTGTTTTACCTATCCTGCTTGTCTTTTCCACCAAGCTTCTGATATTGCATTCATCTACTAAGTGGGCGTGCAATCCCCTTTCATCATGCATATCGTGTTGGCATAACCATTGCCTTACCATCACCCAGCCCCAAAGAGAGCATGAAGTCCAAGACTGTTTAAGCTGTGTGTGCACTGAAGTGCTGGGAATGTGAGATGTGGGAAAACAGATGTACCATCGGGCTGTTGCTTACAATTCTTACTATCTCTTGATGCCATTTCTTGTTTACTTGTCACCATCAAGCTCTGCTTATGGGTAATACCCTGCAGAAATAAGCTCTGGACAAACAACAAAAATGACAATCTCTTCCCCAAAGAACGTATATGCTAAATACTAAACAATAAAAGAGCTTTTTTCAACTAATGTGCTTTGTTTAATTTATTTATTTATGGTGGGAAGCTACCACTTTCTCTAGCTTGTTTAAGAGTTTAGTCTAAACCATTTTATTACCTCAAGCAAGCCTTTCTTACATTTCTTGTCTCTAACCAATGATTTGAATTACCATCCTGTGGCTTCAAGCTCATATGATCAGGAAATAAAGCTGAAGAGCTCCGGCTGCATCATATACTTCACTAGAGGTTCACAAGCTTACTGCAAAAGTAGCATTTTTCTGCTACAGCCTAGTCTCCTTCCTTTCTTGCAGTTACAGTCATACCTATATTTACCCAACTCTGAGTAGCTGCTGGTAGTTCCATAGTTCCAGTGCTCCTGGGATAAGAAGTACGGATAAACTCCAGGAATAAAGACTACACTATTTGCCATACTCTTCATATCAGGGAGAAAACAACTCTAGGCAACACAATCCTGTTGCATTGTAATAGTAATTATAATTACAAAAATGGCATTAAAGCAAGATATTCTGGTCAAGCAACATGAGGTCTGGTAGCTTTGTATTTAAAGCATCAGCTGGGAAGGACAGAGCTTCAGTAAACATCCAGCACAAAAAAAAAAAGAATGAATGAAAAATATTATGTTGAGTTCACGTCATTCTTCCCATAGCAATAAGTAATGCTCATGTTCAGTTTTCCCAGCATGTTTTTCTGACTCAGTTGTGGCAGCTTCGATTAGTCAGGGATTGCAAAGCATTTTAGCTTTAAAGGTCAGCTCTTTCAGAGGCCTGAACTCAGTTTGCCCTGAATTTTGGTATGCATTGTTTGGTATGCTGGGGGTAGGGCGAGTCTGCCCAACATCAGACATTTGGGCCTTCAAAGATATATATCCCCAAAGTCTTATTTTTTCTTAAGCTTGACAAATTACAGCAATTATAGTGTGTGCAGGCCACCAAAGAGCATCCCCATCTCCTGCAGAGCTCTTGCTCTCTGGGCAGGGCAGCACCACTGCAACTGATAGCCACAAAAGGGCTTCGTAGCTGTGAATCTCAGAGCAAAAACCTGGCATTATATGGTGTCACTGGGGAGAAAGGAGTAAAAAAGCATTCTACTTCATCAATTCACACCAGAATACTTGTCATCTTTATACAGCACAGCATAAAATGGCTACAGGCAAACACCTTTACACAGAAACTCTGCTTCTCAGTGCAATTTTTATGCTTTGACATGTGCAGACGTAGGATAGAATATGTCTTTTCATCAACAAGATGAACCCTGCTATTGCTACTTTGTACTCACTGCCTTATTTTGCAGGAAATGTTTGGTCTGTTTGCATCTGTTTATGGAAAGAGAACAAGCATTTCAAGGGAAAGAGAAAAAAGAGCACCAAACTGGGAAAACGCTTTCTCTGTCAGCGCTGCAATATTAATAGCGCTTGCTGCTTCTCTCAGCAATAAATAATGAGCCATTCCTTTCTTAAAAAAAGGCAGCAAGAACACACCCTCAGCCAAAACTACCCCAAGCAGAAAGGCCAAGTTTCCATAAGTGCAAGACTACGTTCATTATATGTCTAAACAGTGCACAGGGTTTGCAGAAAGCAACTCATCTCTTTCAGAGCTGCTACTTTCAAATTGCATTTTCAGAGCTCGGCAGAGGTGACCAGCAGAACAACCACTGTTTCTATGCAGGCCACTTTTTGGTGGGGCTGAGAATGCTGAAGCATGGGGAGCAGGGCAGGTCCCAAGCACCCAGTTGCGGGGCAACGAAGGCATGAGCTCAAGTTCATCTTCCTCTTAAACAGAACAATTCTGCCTCTGCACTAATTCATAGAAAGAAGTTACATTATTTCTTGCTAGCTCATAGCTGTGAAATACTACTGTTCAAGCTTCCCATGGCTTAAGTTTCGTTTTAAATCCATATACAGTTACAGAACGCCTGTCTAGCAAACTTGCTGATCTAGCCTAGCTCTTTCCTTTGGAAAGTCTGACATATGGAGTAGCTCTGCAAGAAGTTAAAGAAGCAGTATCAAATGTGCTTGCAAAAATGTATTTTTTTAATATTTGTGTTTACTTTCCAATGGAATAGAATTTCAGGAGTCTGTAAATGATCTCTTTCTTTACAGATCTGGCCCATCCTTCAGGAAGTCAGTTACCTGAGGCTTAAATCTAAGGAAGTGCTCTAAATTACGCACAAATGTCTTTATATTACAAAATGAAGAGCAACAGTGTTGCTATTATTTTTCACATTTAGTTGGTTTGATTTTTTCTTTTGTGTACTGCACTGGCATATCAATTTGTTTGGCAAAATAAGAAAATATTTTTTAATTTTGAATTTTTCTACAAAAGTGTAAGAAAAATTACCATATGAGAATAACACCTGCTCGTGCAATCATGTCTGTGATGGAGATCATAACCTTTATTCTATTCTTCCTCACACAGGGCATAAGACTTGCTCTTGTTTGCCTCTGCCAGAAGGTAGTGATTACTCCCTTTTAAGATTGGAGCAATTAATCAGGGTAAGCAGCTTCTTCTGAAGTGAAGTAAGTTTAATCACACGGTCCAAACTTAATTGCATTCATTGTATTTCTAAGATGCCATGGCTAAGCTTTTTGCTTGATGAAAAAAATCAGACAGAAAATATTGTCTTGAAGATGGCAATGACTTTTGACAAGCAATTTATGTGGCAGCTCCTCAAGTTGCAAAAGCACTGCCTGTGTCACAGTAGCCTTAGAGAGATGCAATCCAGAACACTTTTCACATCAACAAAAAGCCCAACAGCAGTTGATGGGATTTTATCAAAATCTTGTGCTAACTGCTATTAAAAACTGAAGTTACGATGGCATTTTTATCTTTGCATTCACTGCTGCAGTGAACTGATACTGAAAGAAAAATAAAGCAGAGGTGGTGTGATGAAATCAAGATATGATATATCAACCATAAGAAGATATGGTAAGTCAAGACAAGATATATCATTATGAGGGTGCTGAGGTGCTGCCACAGGCTACCCAGAGAAGCTGTGGCTGCTCCATCCCTGGCAGTGTTCAAGGCCAGGCTGGACGGGGCTTGGAGCAACCTGGTC
>JBCJKH010024711.1:4330-19555 GCA_039877255.1 Loriculus beryllinus | reverse complement strand
CTACCCAGAGAAGCTGTGGCTGCTCTATCCCTGGCAGTGTTCAAGGCCAGGCTGGACGGGGCTTGGAGCAACCTGGTCTAGTGGAAGGTGTCCCGGGGTTGGAACTGGATGAGCTTTTAGGTCCCTTCTTCCCAAAGGGATTCTATGTCCCTTCTCTAAACTTAGCAGATTCTGCAAACTGTTAACAGCATTCCAAGACAAGAAAGAGGAGTGGGAAGTAAGCAAGGTACAATATAACAGATGCAGTTTTTCTAGTCAGGGCTTTTTTTGGCAGTGTTGTTTTTAAATTAGTCCTAGATTAGACTACAGTGAAATATTACCCCAGATTAGAGCCATGTGCATCACTTTCCCCCCCTAGTTGCAAATAGATAACGCCTTCCTTATTTTAAGAATGAAAATCTTGCATTCACGCAGCTCTCTGTGACAGTGCACTGCCACCAATACATACTGGTTTTGGTGCTGAAAGACTACTCTTTTTCCCAGACTACCAAAATGTGCTGCATAGGACAATCACATGTTTATCTTCCTTGATACTTATATTAACTCATAATTTACTGAGTGGCTGTCTCCCTCACTCAACTTTGCAAGGGGTTTGCAAATGGAGAACTTTGAGAGCTGGTTCTGCCTCATCAGGGCAAGTGGTAAAGACAGCACAAGATAGGAATTCTTCACTTTTCCTTAGCTTGACATCTTCCTGGCTCTGCCATTGATTTGCTCTATACCTGTGTACAAACCACTTACTTTTTTGTACTATTTATATTTTGAGAGCTCATGGGTAGTCCTTAGCACCTTATAGAACAAGTCTTTGCAGGAACACAACTTATCTCATACTCTTTGAATTCACAATCTAATATAAAAATTTAGGTTATAAGTATCAAGGTATGAGGAGACTATGTGGGTTGAAATACATCTTGAGCCAGTATGATGGGGTCTCACCTTATGGAGTTTAGTTTTTCATAATTAAGATGGCAATTCAAGCACAAATGTGAACACAGGGACAGAATCAGATAAAAATAAAAGACTGGGCCTGAAATGCTTTGTTGGAGTGGCTCAGTTTCAGCACAGTTTGTGTGGCTCCCCAAGAGAGTGGTTTCCCAGTGCTACAGCAATTAATTCCCAGCTGAGATGAAGACATTACAAACAAACATCACTCAGCAACAGCAGAACAGTACGACTACTCCAGGGAGAAGCTGGAAGAGTTCTGCTGAGAAAGGCTTGGATTTGTTTTGATTTATCTCAAGCTAAACTTTGAGGAAAACATAATTTCCTTCAGGCTTGAAACCTGGCTTCTCAGGATGCACCAGAAAGGCATTTTGAATCCCTGAGCCTGGCTCCTGGCTGCTGGAGAGGCCAAGGCATGTGGTCCTTTCCATGACCTGACTGCAGGCCTTCTTTTTTGCAGCTATCAAAGACTGACACCTTAATATGGCTTCTGAAGAGTTTTACAGGAGATCAGATTTCATTACATCATAATTCATATTAGGAAACCCATCTAAGCCTACAGAAAGACCACCCTCCAAAGGCAGCCTGGTTTCCTGTCAGTTCCCAGAATTCAAGGGACATTCACATGCTGGCTCTGCTCCTGCTGCCCAGACCTCTCCCTGGGTACCCAAGGACTGAGCAAAAATTACATGTCCATTTCAAAGGCCAAAATGGCACTTGAGGTTTACCTAATGCTTCTGCTGGTCGTCTTTGCAAGGCAAAATTCATCCTAAGAATCCAACAGTCGTACAAAAAAATTGTTTCTTGAATATCATATTATACCCATACATAACAGTAAAGGCCTTTGAATTAGAGGCAATGATACCATAAGTCAGGTGGGATGGATTGGAAAGTGCTGAGTGGAGGGTGACAGTGTTAAGATTTGAGCAAGAATTAAATCTACATGTATCTCAGTTGCATTAGTTTTCAATTTCCAATATTTCTAACTTGTGGAGAGCTAGACCTTGTTTAGGGTTTTTGTGATATTCCTTAAATCACAGAATAGCTTGGGTTGGAAGGGACCTTAAAGCCCATTGAATTCCAACCCTGTGGCACGGGCAGGGGCACTTTCCACTAAACAAGGTTGCTCCAAGCCCTGTCCAACCTGGCCTTAAGCACTGTCAGGGGTGGAAAATTCTGCCGATGAAATTTTGATGGTTCCAACTGGGCCATTTTGCTTGTTAATTTTCTTCATACATATGAAAAAAAATGGTAAGACAGCCCATTATCTTGCAAACAAGCAAAAATCTGAGCCAGATCAATTTACTCAACTACCAAGTGTTTTGCCAACTCTGTGATGATTAGACTGCTACACTGTATTTCTTTCTTTGATTACAGCTGTTCTAACCATCACCTAGAACACTAAAAAAAGAGCTATAGAAACTATAACACAAAGATCTTGTGGCTTACAAATGTGTCTTTTGGTGCCAATAATAATTTTTCCACTATCCCAAATGTGTTACAGTACTGGTTGCCAGTTTCATTCAATGCAACATAGAGAAATCAGGAAACATTAGCTTGTATAGACATCTTTGAACTTCCACAACACAGTTCGTGCAAATTTTCAGCTAGCAGTAACTTGCCAGAAAACAAAATCTTAACTAAGATTAAAATGATGAATTGGAATGAAAAAGATTGTCAAGGAGAGCTCAGCTTTTAGAAACAGAGAGAATATGTAGCTCACATATTACTGTGTTCTTTGACAGTAGACATAACATTTCAGATTTGAGCTGAGTCTTTATTGACCCATTTAGCTAGGCTGATAAGTCTTCAATACTTTAAAGTAAATTCATGATTTTCTGATAAAAACTAAACAACTTGATATTTTTTCTTGATCCATTCATTGCCTATAAGGATAAAACATGTCACTGATGTGCTTCATCCACTAAAAAGGCAGCCTACTCCTCCTCTCTTGTTAGATGATCCAGATTAGTTTGCTGTGACTACTTCATTTCAGTAAAAGGTAGAATGACTGCTACCTTATTAAATTTGTTAAGAGGACTTGTGTCAAAACTCTTTCCTTTTACGGTGCATTTCAGTTGACAATGAAAAGGGGAAAGGAGAAAACCACATTTCCATTGGTAGGCAAGCAGCTGAAATTCTAATGTATTAATTCTCCTTAAATTTTAAGCTAAATTAAAGGTTTCAATTTACCTGAAAACTGAAATTCAAACCAAATGAAATTACAGAAAGATTATCATTTTTTATGATCTCTGACGAATCTCTTGCATGCACTAAACAGATTTGGAAAACTGGAAAAGTTTTTATATTTGCAATGAAAAGATTAAGTATTGCAGGCTCTAACCAAACTTACGAGGATGGCAGATTTCAAATACAAATAGCATTCTTGCTGATGACTGATGCTCCTTTTGGTTTGTTCATGTCTCCAGCGCAGTCACCCCGTCTCAACTGTCTCAAACCCCCCATATTATATTGTTGGATTTTATAATTTTTTATTTTAAGGAAATGCTTATTTATTATTTTAGTGTTAAAATCTTAACCCTAAAGTCATCAGCAACTCTTATATAACTCAAGGGAAGTTTTTCTTCCCAGAAATACTTAAGTATTGCTAAGGCACAGTAGCAGGTACCTAAGTGCTTGTATTGTAATAAAATAAGAATATCTGACTAGAACAACATAAATTATCAAGTTCTTACTGAACTTTTCTTGGAACTAATATATTTATTATTTTCATTAGTGACTTTGGCACAAAACCCTACAAAATATTAAAAAAAATCACGGTGCCCTAAATCTGGGAGGCATAATCAATACGAGGAGGATAAAGAAAACTTTATAACTTGCACATAGAAGTAGAAACAGGATATAGTTTGGCAAAAACATGTACTCTGGAACTGAAAGCAATGATTTATGCCTTGAGCTTGGAATTCATCAAATTAAACAACAGAAAAAGAGAAAAAGGTTTGGATATTAGCTGATCACAGGATAACTAAACCACTCTAACTCAGCTGTGGAAGGATCTGAGTGAAGCCTAGTGTATTTCAATCAACATATTTTGGACAGCAATAAGTATTTATGTGATTGTTAAAGTATTAGTTGGATTGTATCTTGAAGTGAGTTAACAGAAATTTCCTATTAAAGCAAGAATATTTTAAATTAAAAAAATAAGCATAAGAAAAATCTGCCTTATGATAGAGACTGGAAGACACTAGCTCCATTAAGCCTACTAAAATGAAGCCTGAGAAGCAATATATTGCTTTCTGTAAATATACGATGAGCTAAACATTAGGAACACATGAGAACTATTTAAGCTAGATGACTATATATACACACATACGTACTACGGATAGACATAAACTGGATGGAAGTGAGCCATGAAGAAGAAAAGTTCTTGAACATCCCCCCAGTAAAAAAGCACGGGCCAAGGATTGAAACCATTCAGAAACTAAGGTTGAGCAACTCATTAAAAGAATTATATGCCATGGTTATCCTTCGTTATATAGAGCTGGTTTCTGTGAGCTGATGGAAAGTGTGGACCAGGTTCTTACTGAGCTGACCCAGCTCATTTTGATGAGTGGAGGGAAAGCCCAGGAACCGACCAGCATAATGAAAGAATTCTGGGTGTTCATCAGATTAACAATTGCATTCAGGGCACACAGTGAAACCAGCGTGGCACAGGATGAATGGCAACGGTTGATACTGCTGAATACCTAATACTGCTGTGGGGAAGCGTGTCACACTGACTGGCACCTGCAGGGGGGACATGAGGAGCCTGGAAGGGGAGGCAAGTCACAGCTAGCCAGAAAACCACCTGGAAAATGACATCTGTCATTTCTTATGCGTGCTTCTGATTTTCCACCTACATGACTTGAAAGCCTTGACTTCATCTTGAAAATATATGCACATGAAAAAGCCCCAGATCTAAGTTTTCTCACACTGAGCACTTCAAGATATTCCGTAAATTGGGTTCTTCATACTTCAGCTGAGTAAGACTTAATACTCAGTAAATACTCAGTAAATACTCAGTGTCTTTTATGAGAAACCCTCTCACAAATGCTTTATTTCCAGTTGAACAAACATTTCATTAACAACCCAAACACTAAAGCTTCACAACATTTGAAATATTTTCCCAGTAAAACAGTTCCTGTACCCTTAAGTATATTTTTTCCTAGGCTGACTTTGCAGGAAACTACACTGAGCCTCAGCATCCATTATCACAGCTGAAGTATCTATACCACAAACATACAATACCTAATTTAACTGATGGTAGTAATAGCCTGTTACTCTTAATGTTATGGTCATTATAGTGAGATAAGTCACTGTTTTTCAGAATAACTGCATCTATTATTATTATTAAATTATTATTACTGTTTTCTATTATTATTATCATTAATATATAAAAATAATGGAGGAATCTCTTTCTCTACCACCGTCTGAAAGACCATGTCATCCCTTGTATATACATACCTCCTTCCCTCTTCTACATTCTTTCCTCCTATGCTCATTTGCCACCCAAGACAGGCATTACTGTAGTTCTCTTCCAGACATTAGGTCAAAATTTGCTACATGCGCTATGACTGCTATAATACCTCTCAATTAAAAATGTAGCTTTAGTCTAGACATGTAAACAGTTTCATATTTATATTTGTGGAGGCCAGATTAGCCAGAAACCAGCTGAAAAGAGCCTGTCAAAAGCCACAGTTTAAGCTGAAAGAAATTATTTTTCAGGTAGCATGCTGTTTTTAGAAAGCTGAATATGTACCTGAGGAAGATTTTGTGTTTGAGGAGCAACGGGAGCCAACTTGATCCAAGCCACATCCATTGTCTCAGATTCACTGTGCACTGTCAACTGCCAGCACCAAGAGGATGTTGCTGAAAGGCAAAACGAGCATGAATACAAAGAGTTTGTATCCTATAAAATATATGATATATATATGATTACATATGATTACAAAGACATTATATCCTATAGCATAGGATACCTAAAGCACAACACCATTTAGACATTAAAATATTTTGAAGACTTGCTATCAATAGTCTCTTCTGGTCTGAACTGAGCAATCCCTGTCCTCCTCAACAGGAGCCACACACAGCAGTCAAAGCGGGGCAGAGGGGTGCAACCAGTAAAACAGATAAAGGTGATGTTAGCCTGGCAGGCAGAAGAAAACTACTTACGAGTATGTTACTAAGGTAATTACTTCTTACTATTATTATTAATCCCAGCCCCCCAGGTTTACAAGATGTTGTAGGTAAGCAGGTGATTGTGTCCCCCTTGCTGGATGCTGGGTCCCTAAGGAGGAGGACCACCTAAGAGGTGGCTCGAGGGGACTCAGCCAGAAAGGGCACACAAACACAGCTGAAATGTGCTGCCTGGAAAGGAAAGAAGCAACCAGGGAAGCTTTGAGAAGATATGGCAATGGCTAACATCACTGTTGGTAGCCAGAGGTGAGATCATGAAGAAAGGTCTGAGGGTAACATGAATTCTTCAATGTACCTGCTGTGCTTAGCATGCCGGAGCATAAATATGGGGAGACGGCTTGACCCAGAAGGAAGCAAAGAGATGGTACATGGAAAAGTTGCTGCAATCTTCCTAAATAACTGCCTTGTGCCAACTAATGCTGGCAGAGCTCCCATCTGCACCATGCTGGCCACTGTCCAAGACATTTCAGCCTTGCTGTACCATATGTGGCTCTTTGACAATGTCCAAATGCAAGGCAGTTTCTGGCTGTCCATGTGAGTCTTTTCCTGGGCAGACACAGAGCACAGAATTTTTGAGCAGATATGGGACTTCGCACTGTGTCCTCCCTGTACTCTGTGTGCTGTTGCCTTGGGAATATCTTTAGACCCCTTGATTTCTCCACTTGGGACTGAGCTCCAAAGAAGCACTTATGAGCTGACTCTCTGTAGTGGGCATGGACATTGCACAACCTCGCAGACTCTATCCACAGCCACCAAAAGGAGCACAGCTAAGAAGGTTTAACTCCAAATAACATATCAGGGATTTATATGTAACATAGAATATATAAATCCCATCTTACTATCAGATCTCCAGTTTTTCCTGCCTTCCAGAAATGACTTTAGCTCCATACACAGTTCCCTATACTTCCCAAGAAGGACAGAACAATCCTGCATTACTCCTTTCCCACCCTAACTTTATCTTTCCAGCAAAAAAAGCCTATGTTCTAGGCTAAAATTATTAAATAAATCTAAATTGTTTTCATTTGCCCTTGTATGCCAATAAATAGGAATTTGGATTCTTGTTTGATTAAGTTTGTTTGCAGCTATGAAAATGTAGGACTGTAAAAATTTACACTTGATTGCAAGCTCATTTCTGTAATAAAATGTAGACTGGTTTTGTTTGTCTCGTTGGCTTAATCCACTGGTTGCTTAAAAAGCTGTACCTATAACTGCAATTATATATAAGCTTTACCAATCGAGCCAGTTGGTTAAAATGCTTTGGTTGTTCCCTGTTTGAACATCTAGTTAACATAACTGGTTACAAAATTCTCAATGGGTACTTGTGCAGATGTGGGTTTAGGCAATTTCTAGATTGCATGATTGCATGAAGTCAGTAAATCTATGATGTCTAGACTTTCTTTCCCACATGACTCTGGTATAGAAGGTTTTGACCAGCACTGTCCCAACCTGTGTAATTTATACATCTGTAGTGTATTTTCACTGTACACAGGCCAAGTTCCTGTGTACACTGATCTCTGCCAAAGAACTTTTCCAGTTGTTCTTGTTTGATCAGCCAAGCCATGATTCTAACACCAATTCCCTTATTACTACAAAACAAGAACCAAGCAGCAATTTGCTGGACAATGTTTTGTTCATTGAAAGTATAACAAAATCATATGGTGTTTCTTTCCATCGTTCTTGTATCTGCAAAGGAAAAGTTCTTAATTGTTTTATAAATTTGCAATGAAATGTAATTTAATTGTCAAGCTATTTCTCAGTGCTATAAGAACAGATCTGTTTAATTTCTTGGTAGTTGTTTACTTCCTTTAGATTTCTTATGAAGAGATTCCTGGCTGTTGAGATAATACAATTACCCCTAAACATATGAAACATAAACTGAATCTTTGGTTCAGGCATTTCTGCACAGATAGTCTTAAAAGTACTCTCCAAAGTTACCAGGCTTAAAAAGAACTTACAAATACTATTTAAAAATAGTGGTGATAATGCTAATCTAATCTCTAATGTCATCTCACCTGTGATTTTGCCTTCATTTGGAGAAAAAACAAACAAACAAACAAACAAACAATGCCTATGAAAATGTTTTATTCAGTATTAAACTGATTGGTATTGTGGAAAGGAACAGTAATATATAAATAAAATAATATCTGTAAATAAAATAAATATATAAAAATATATATTTAAAATAAACTTATGTAAATAAAATAATCTTATGTAAATAAAATAATACAAAAATAAAATACAGCTACCCCGGATTTGCTTTAGTTTGCAACTTCGTGTGCTTTGATTTCACCTTGGTTACTTTGGTTTCCTGGGCCTGCTTAAGCAGTGCAAGGAGAGGACAATACTTCATGACCAAAATACAGAAAGGATTTTTTGCAAAGATCTGGCTGAAAAAGACAGCAAATTACTTTAGTCCTAGGGCTTGGTCTGAACGTGTTTCTTAGCGGTTTGTTCAGATGGACATACTGATTTAACTGGCTGGGTTGAAAACCATGAAAACAGGATATAACTCCTGTTGGTGCCTGTATTTATTTAGGATCCTCCTGTAGCTAGGACTCTTTGGAAAACAATGGTTCACACTGAAGTTCGTTAGTGTGGATTGTAACACTTGTTATTAGAATAATCCGAACAACCAACCTTTTACTTGTGACTGCATATTTCACCAGCAAGAAAAGAAGAAAGGCAACTAACCCTCAAGATACTCACAATTTCCAGTGTAGTGGATACTCACTGGGGTATTACACAAAAAGAGAGAGAGGTGAGCATATCTGAAAAAGCTACATATCTACTTTCTGATTTCTTTCCCCATCTCCAGGGTCAAGCACTGCATTCCAATCCTGATGTGCCTGGCTGCATCCTCTGGGTTTACTCTAGCAACTCAAGATGATGACATACAGCAGATGTCTTTCCTCTTAGATTTCTGGTGTCTTTTGCAGACTCAGGAGGTCTGGGTCCCACTAGCCCATTTTTGCTAACTTGAAAAAGGACTGTGCCCTACAAACCTTCCAGTCCTGCGGCATGCAAGACTCCATTCTGCTCACAGATATATATTTCCTACTTCACGATCCTCCTGACACCAATGATGGCAGCTCCAAAAGCTCCTGGAACAGGCTTTTCCAGGAAAAACAGGATTGGTTTTGTTAGCAACTCTCTGGGCTTATTTGGGTTTCAGAATGACAGAATCCATGAAATCATGTCTGTCACTAAGAAAGCTACCGAGTCATTGCTCTGATTGTGGTTTAGACAACCTGCTTCTTATGAATGTTTTTTACTAAGTGATTGTACTGCTGGTGTATTTTTCCAGCCTCACAAAGCCTTCGTACCAGTCACCTCCTCCTCAAATCTGCTTGTCTTCAGGATATACATCCTGCTCTTGGGATTCAAAAAGAGCCACCTGCATCCTGCTGTCTGAGAATACTACATACAGATGTACACATATACACGTATGCACACACACACATTTATATATAAAATAAAAAATACAATCTTTTTTCTACCCCCAACCAGAAGATAGCCTAACAGTTCCCATTTTCTTTATTTTTTAAAACTAAAACCTGATGTAATTAAATAGTTCATGTTTATAATCGCAAACATCTTGCTTCACAATGCAGTTACAAGCCACGTTATTCATGATATAACACACAAAGAATGAGCCATATGTTTGCAAAAGGAGGCACAAAAGTCATCATGTAGAATCTGTATCTTTAATTTTAAACATAATTTGCAAGAACTTTTGGTTACTTAATCATTTCTATCCCTTTCCCATTTGGAAGCAAAACACGCTGGGGTAAGATTCAGTTACAGCCCAAAATAACGTAACTCAGATTAGTTCACTGTGATTACATTGGTGTGAATGCTTTTCAGAATCTCAAGACAAAAGCTTATACTACAGATTGTTTCAACTCAACCCCCCCATATGGCACGCAGGAACACGTTGCTTTTCCTCCATCACTGCAGCCACCCACCTTCCAGCATCTTTTTCCTCCAGAAAATCCAGACATCCATGGCAGTTTCCCTTAGAATGAAAACTTATCCCTCTAGGCTAGCCATAAAAACTTTCCCCTCCTGAGGCAGCAAAGGTAGTTCGAAACAAAGGAATCCTTTATTTTCCTTAGTTTCAATGACTACGTATTCCTTTGGTACAAGGTGAAGGCAGCTTCCCCATGAACCCTCTAACATGCAGCTCATCCCTCCATCTGCCTACAGCAACAAAAGGAGATGTCTCCCCTCTAGCTGGATCCCCAGCAAATCACAAGGGCTATGCCATTAGCAAAATTCTATTTTCCACGGTTCCTCTCTCAAGTCCTCCCTGGGGCCTTATCTAGAACTGTTCTGGAGTTAATTTTTTTCTTTTTTTTTTTTTGTAGAAAAGATAAAAATTACATGTATAAAATTAACTGATGTGCATACAAACACAGACTTACAGATATCTTAGACTGTCAGAGAAACTGGAGTTCCTTCCTTTCTTGGACTGCCTTCAAACTTGAAGACAGTTTCCAGGAATAAGAAGGTTTCTGTTTATTCTACTAACTTGTAAGACATAGCCACCTAAGTAAAAAACCGAAAATTCTCTTACAGAAAATACAATTTTGGGTCCTCTAGTTAAAGTTGCCAAGGATACTCTTTATTCTTAATTTATTTCATCACCCTTTGAGAGCTTTTTCTGGTGTCTACAAGGAACAGTGAAGTTGCTTTCACAGATCCCACTCACTTTGTCGTATTTATTGCTCTCCTGACATTAGTTAGAAGATAGAATTTGGCGCAGTGTTTCCTCTCCTCTGTTCCTGTTTAGCTATGGTAATATGCTAGATAGTCTTTGCTTTATGTTCATGTAAAAAAATCCCACAAAATCAACCCAAAATCCAAGCATCAGCATTATCTACAATTTAAAGTTATCAGCCTTTATCAGAGAATAGTTAGATAGATAAACTTCTCTATATTGACATTTCTAAGTGGTGTCAGTTGTGGTAGGCAGATGCAGAGGCAGGTGTGCAATATCAACTTGCTGAAGGCATTCTTTATGCAATTGTCATTTAATATTATATGCAAATTCAAATTCTTACCTAAAATAATGTATCTCAACCTAGAAGAGCTTTAGAAGATGACCATGACTGGCAGTGAGGGCTACGACAGTTTCCACCTGATTATAACAAATTGTTTCCTTATTCTGCACAGCTCTGCAGTACTTGGAGACGATCAAATGTCTGGTGTGAGGTGTGAATTGGGTAAGGCTACAGTCTAATTCAATACTTCGCTAAAAGTTTACTTGGTCCTGGATCCTCAATTCCTCATAAATTAATGAAAATAATAGCATGTAGATATGGCAAGATACGATTCCAAAGTCTTACCTTAAAAACACAATTGCAGACGTATGGCTTGGTTTATACATGCAGTTACAGATTGAGAGCTGCACGTATAAAGCTCTGACAATTTGCCTTGGTTCCATAGCTTTTGATATGAGGTTGATGAGTTTTTGCTTTCCATTACAGCTAAACGTGGGCAATTTAAGAACTGGTTCTAGTATTTCTCTCCATTTTGAATACTAAAAGAAATATGCCAGCAGAGCCCCAGGTTCACTGTCAGCCCTTAGAGATAATTTACTCCTCACAACAATGGAACAACCTGGATGCACAGAAATCTTAACTCCTGTTGCAAGTTTACCTTTCATTAAAATCAGTTTCACTTGACAGTTCTTGTTCTGAAGCAAGTTCATTACACAGGAAATGTGCAAAGTCGCAGCTCAAAGTAAAATGTGGGTGTTGAGTACCAAAATGCTTGTTCACCTTTCCAAATTACACTCAGAGTGACAGTGATCCAGTCTAGCAATCAGCCAGAAGCAGAGAAATGAGGCTTTATTCCTGGTCTCAGCCCACTGTTCTTTCCTGGACCGATCAGTGCCAGGTAAGGAGCATCTGGCAGCCAAAAAGAAAATTGCCAGTGAGCTGACACTCAAACAATGTCAGCCCTAGGCTCTGGGAAAGGGCTGCCCCCTCTCCAGCTGTTTACAGGGGAGGTGGAGAATCAGCCCTCCTTAAATCTGTGCCTTCCTTCTCTTAAGAAAGAAAGATACGAGAAGCAAGAAACATGGCATGTTTCCACTGCAAACCTGCAATATACAATAATGTAGGAGAGAAGCCATTTGAGGTTACAAAACAAATAGGTGTTTACAGAAGTATGCTTTGCAAGCTTCTAGGAGTGCTTAGAGCTAAAATGTGTGCTTGGATCCAATTCTATCTCCTGAAAAAGCAATGGAGAGTGATACCTGCCGCTTTCACAAGTGCCAGGACTAACGAAAGAGGACATGCATAAATGACAGCAGTAACAGAAGAAGCCATGTCCTGTTAATTCTCAGTTGCAAACTGCTAGTCAACCATTGGGACGGTAAAGCTGCAGAACAGATCAAAGCATATTATCGAAGCATATTAGTGAATTAAGCTTCAGGGTTGTAATAGTCTGATCACAGGCTGAAAACCCAGGAGTGTCAACTCTCCTGTCTGGAAAGAGAAAAGGAGCATTATGCAGTTGGTTTTGCAGGCTTATTTCAGACAAGGTAGAGCTTAAAAAAAAAAGGGCATGATTATGTGTCTGATTCAAAACCACTTTCTTTAAAAGGGAGCAAGATTGCTTTTATTCTCTTTCCTCCTTGTTCTTCAAAACGATCCTAACAAGCAATTATGAAACATGTAGTAATTCCTCAAGTCATATATATGTACATATATATACACATATATGTGTACACATGTTATTGTATTAACACCCCATGAGAATAATGTATCATTCCTAATGTTACAGAGAATATATTGTGGTTTTAACACCCTTGCAGATTAGTAATTAGTAATTAGTACTAACTTGGGGTTAGCACTAATGGAAGGCATTGCAGATATTGCACGTAGCATGTTGCAATTCTGCGCAGGAGTTGGATCAAGCAGACACTTGGGCATTGCATGCTTCTCCCTGGGTACCAGCTGCACCCTTCATATTCCATTTCTCATTAATGAGTCCTTCAACAAGGTCCCAGCCACAACTCTTAGCTAAGCACAGGCTGTAGTGGGAGACGTCAGAAAGTCTGAGCTCAGTTTGGAGGGGCTTATCCATTTGGCAAACAGCCTCACTCCTGTGGTAAGTCATCTTATACTTGGCCAGGAACCTCGAGGGCCAGGTGCCAAAGAATAGAGGATATTTCTCCAGCAGCAGCTAAACTGATGACTGAACATCGACCTTATTTTGCCAGCATTTAAGTTGTTTCAAGTCTAGTGAGAAGAGCTCCCACAGCTGCCTTGTCCTCCTAGATGCTAGATGCTTTTGACTGACAGTCCCTAATACTGCAAGAGAATTTACTACAGTTACCCAGTATGGAGTTACTGCTGTTCATCTCTTTAAATTGAAACACATGCGTATGTGCCATCTTTTCCTTTTATTTTATCTTTCAAGGCAAAGTTGTGCTGCCTGATCCTTTTCTTCTGAACGTATCCTTAAGATCTTACACAAGCAGCACTTCAACAAAGTCATTTAAGCTCTGTAAGATACAGCACAGGAAAGTTACTGACCTAACTGCTAGCTCCCCAGGAACATACAAAACATTATTGTACCACATAAGCAAAGGAGTTTTTAGTCTGCCATTTATTCTCCTGCTTGCATATGAAACCTCACTTTTTCAGGGTTGCAAGGCAGAATTCAAATGGCTGAAATTAATATCAGACCACTGTTTCTCCTTGACACTGTGATTATGTGTTATCCATAATGCATTGAACAGGTAGTGACATGAAATTTAATATCACTACAGGGCTTCTGTACATTATTCATTGAAAGCTGAAGGTCCTGAATATAAGCATGTGCACTGCTCTCACATTTCCTACTAAAACCATCCCCCCTGAAGCAAGCAGGGCAACTTCAACAGGGTGAAATTTCATATATATCTGCAGTATCAGCTCCTAATTAATAGTACAGATTTCTAAGTTCATTAAAAACAGAAGATGGGAACTCCCAATAACATTTGATAGACCACAGAGTGTGGTCAATAGCTATTGGTGTTATTTGGCTGGATTCATACCAGCTTTGCTGCAGTGAAAGAGCCCTAGGTAGAGCAGCTCTGCATAACTGTCTTCGCCAAAGCTCTGCTTGGTCCTTTACATGATCGGCCACATAGCTACACATTGTGTAGCCAGCCTACAACATCAGAGCTTCTATGGGGCAAATCAAACCTTTCATCTAATATCAGGAACTTCCCATCACCTTCTGCAAAAATTGCCATGGACACTTGTGTTAAAGTAAATTACTGCCGAACCATGCCTTTGCTCTCTACATGATTTGGATGAGTTTGTTACACATGAAGGCGTACTAAACAGTAAATATGGTGATAGTAATTAATTTTTGTGGTCTATTATCCTCTTTGAATATCACAGAATAATGATAATAATTAAAACAAAAATCCAGTTGCCTAAAAATACTGAAAAAAAGACTTTCTACAGAAGCCTTCCATCTGTCAGTGCCTGTTATTAACAGCTGTTGTGACTGCCTGGGATGTTTCACAAAAGGCTATGCCTTAAAGCATCTCTCACTTGGCAGTAAACATGTATTAATTAAAGATATTAAACCGTGAAAATTTCACAGAAAATAACCACCCTGGTACTCATGCAAGATTGTTTCAACATCAGATTGTGAGCAGCAAATAATTGAAAAACTGTGCTATCATCACTAAACCAGCTCACCAACACTAATCTATTCAAACTATTAATCATAAGCACGTGCTGTTGATTGATGTAATTCCTGGAACAGATTCAGAAAACAATCACAAATGTGTCAGGCATGTACAAATGGTCCCATTCAGCAGCAGGGAGAGTGTTTGACTTTGTTTCCAGTTTCCAGAGCAACGAGTAAATCGAGGTCTTCTACAAATCAGAGACGGTATTCCCAGCAAAATGCATACAAATGTGCATTCAAGGATTTTCATAGAATCATAGAATCAACTAGGTTGGAAAAGACTTTTAAGATCATCAAGGCCACCACTAAACCATGTCATCTCATCTACATGGCTTTTGAACATTTCCAGAGATGGCGACTCCACCACTGCCCCGGGCAGCCTGTTCC